>JAOTQY010000020.1:7840636-7855331 GCA_026413445.1 Dolichallabes microphthalmus | reverse complement strand
TAGCCAAGCCTGTCTTGTGTTTGTTTATTCCTTGCATGCATAGTCCCTAGTGTTTAGTCCGCTAGTCTGTTTAGTGTCTTGTCTCGTCCAGTCTGTATTGTATCAGTGTTTGTAATCCCTAGTCTGAGTGTTTTAGTTTGAGCTCTGTTTATAGCGCGCTTCAAAGTTCAAGCCAACTTGTATTCATGTTTGTTTTGATTATTATTAAAAGACTCTTTTTGTTACACCTCATCCCCCTCTGCGTCTATGCCTTGCCACACCATGCCCACAGTCCAACACCAACAGTTCGTGACAGAAGTGACATAACCTGAGTGCATAGATCCTTGACCTCAACCTATTGAATAGCTTTGAGGACGGTACGAAAACAATCAATTAAATTTGGAATAACAAATTATTATTTTTTTTTTTAACATATGGCCTCTGTACATGCCCACACTAAAAAAAAAAAAAAAAAGATAAAGGGGAAGGTCAAGACATTAACATTTAATTCAAGTGGCTTGACAAAAGTGTGGCATTAACCATTTAAGAATTACAGCCATTTTCATACACGCATAAATAATGGAGAAAAGTAACATAATTACAAACATAGGAATTGCCCTTAATACTTGCATGAAAATCATTTGCGTTTTGTCTGAAGTCTGGAACTCATGTACTGAACATGACAAATTTCCACCATCAAGATGCTTTGCCAGGCTTTTACTGCAGTTGCCTTTAGCTGCTGCTTGTCTTCATGAAAAGAATGTCCTATTTGTCCTATCTATCTTCAATATGAAACAATAGTTTTGCACAGACAGTATGACCATATGCACTTCAGAATTCACCCTGTTACTTTTATCAACAGTCAGGTCATCAATACAAACCAATGGCCTGGTTCAAGGTTTGCACCTTTATTTCATAAAGTTGTTTATTGACTGTAGACTTTGACAATGACACTCCTACCTTTTCAAAAGTGTTTTTGACTTGTCTAGATATTGTGAAAGGGTTCTTTTTCATCATGGACAGAATCCTACAGTTCTCCAATTTAGTTCTTCTGTGGTCTTGTGGCTCTTTCTCATTCTCTCACTAACGCTTCCTGGATTGACCCCAAACAGACATCTATACAACTTCCACTTTTTCTTCTCCTGGATTTCACCAAGATATGTTCAAATGGTTTGTTTTCTTTGAAGTAATAGATGTACATGACTCCAGGTATTTGACAAAACATTATAAAAATTTGACTAAAGTGAATTATCTGACAACTAACATGTTTGCGAATTCGACTGTGGCTCTCCGGACACTGGTAAGCTTATCAACCCAGAGCAGACAATTTTACATCTTAACATTAATAATGTTCCAAACTGCACTATTGAGCACTATCCATGTTTTTGCTATCTTTGTGATAGGTTAATATTAGTTTATCAGCCTAAAAAATGTCCGGCTTCACTTCCATAGACACCTCTTTGGACCTCTTTAGACGCCATATTAAGAGTTCGAGTGAACAGCTACAGTACCAAATCCAAGAGTAACTTCAGCCCTTTTATCTGCTTAATTAGTCATGGAGGAATGAGGGAATAAATGTATGTATAAAAACAGCTGTACTTCCTTTAGTGATATTAAGGACCCTGCAGAAATCTTACCTGTCTTTCCAACCAAGGTTAAGGTCTTCCTAAAGGTGCACTAGCCACTTAACGACATTGATACTGTAAGTCTAAAGGATCTTGAAGAGGCACAATTCATGGTTCTTGGGTTATTTCCACTTCAATGGCTACCATTTATGTCTGTTTCATCTGCAGCTTCTCTTGTTCCAGCCAATTAGACCAGGCATAACAGACCTGTGTGCTAGGGATTCCTGCTTTGTTTTTCCTGGACTGCAAGATATATATGCTATTAGTATGGAAGATGATATAGGTAGGGCCAAGTGATGATAAAAATGCAACATTATTGCTTTTTATATAACAGGAGCTCTATGAGCCATATCATTTCCCATCAAGCTGCACAGACAGAATAAACTCTGTGCATTGTGATCAATTATTTCCTGCTAGCAAAAGGCTCAAAGTCACGCAATGTAGGCAACTTAAGCACTCGTTTCCTTGGATATTAATGATGTAGTTTTATATAGGGCTATTTAATGGACAAACACGCATGCGCGCTGACACACAACAGACACGCATACGGACACTGACGCAGACACCACACATCGCAACAGCACTGTTTTGTCCTCAACAAGCTTTGTGTAATTAATTATTTTCTTTGAAATATCACTTATACTATATATATAATATATATATATATATCACAATAATTATTTTCTGCTTTCCATTGTTCGATTGGCCTTTTTTCCTTCCCAAATGTGTGTTTGCATCATCTTTGCTTTAAATCTATTACAACTTATCTTATATATATTATATATATATTGTCTTATATATAAACTCAATAGATACTATCTTTTGTGATACACTACACCTCTTGCTTGAACTTGGAATTCCAACTGAAGGTCCAGATGCCACTCTAGTGGGTCTATGAATGATGATGACTGTCCCTGTATAACCCTAGCAGATGAGCTGCTTTTTTTTGTTTTATTAAAAGAAATATTTAATTGACAATAGAGCGTAATGCAGATTAAACACCAGTGTTTCAAGCATTCATCTGTGTTAGATGTTTCAGGTTTAGCCTACCTCTGGTCAGCGATCTGTGTCTGTATGCATAATTGAGATGCCAAGCAGGGACGCGCACAGACATTCTGAGAGGCTGTAGCTCCATGCTGAAGAAACGGCAACATCCCTGACTGTAAATGTCATCCATGAGCATGAATCGGAATTATGTAACATATGGCCATTTAACTAATCTCAAATTAATTTGATGTTTTTCCCCCCCTGTAAATTAGCAATCTATTAAGTTAACTGTAAAAGACAAGTACCTGTATGTGATTCATTCCATTACAAGCTCTGGAAATTGGAACAAAATGCAGTAACTGGCTAGATATAGAAACAAACCATAATCTGGTGATAACAAATGGTGCCTGTGGAACTGTTGTATATAAGAAATATTATACTTGAGGATGTGCCCTTGTGTCTATGGCTACATCAAAGCTGTACTGATATTCAAGCACAACAGCTCCCCCTCTCCTGTGTTATTGCTGTACTGTATATGATTACATTATGATTTTGGATATGATTTTTTATTTTATTTTATTTTTTTCCCTCCATGTTTAATGATTATCTAACATGTCTTTTGACAAACTCCAGGATTTTGTATGACTTTTTCAAAGATTTTAAGTTGTGGATCTCTCTCTAGCTCTTTCACGGTTACTCTTAGCTTATTTTTTGCTTCTCTAAATAAGTTGGTCACTGACTTTTAGTGTCCTGTAAAGTCATGGCTATGTCATGTTCTTTTTCCTGTTTAATGACAGAACACTTCAACAACATAAATTGTATTCGATTCAATTATGTTAAGTCAATGGGTTGGAACAGAACCAAATTCCAAAGAAATGGGTGTGATTTGACATTTGTAAACAATTTTGCTACACTGCAAATTCTATATTGTACTGTAAATAAATATACATATATTATAAAATATAAATGAATATATCCATATATATAATTCTAAAAAGAATTTATGAAACTTAATAGCATTTCTTTTTTTAATGGAGAAAAAATAGGATTCCTGCCGAAATAAATCCCACACGACTCCAAGATTTTGATTACGTGCATTTCAGCATCATGCATCTGCCCTCTTCAGGCCGAACCCTCTTCTTACATTTTTCTCTACAGTGTGCATCAAACCTAGACTACAGAACAATGAAATTTGGTGTTCTGGGCTCATAATTCACATTTTCCTTTCCTATCTAAATAGCCAGGTGTATATGAATATAATATCTGGGGAAGGCCAAAAAGGTTCAAGGTGTTCACTTGGCCTCCACTTTCCCCAGATATCAATCCAATCTCATTCAATTCAGACAAACAAATGTAACCCGAAGGGGCTCCACCTCTCAACTTACACACCCTAAAGAATCTGCTACTACTACCTTTTTCTCAGGGACCACAGCACATTTCCAAACATCTAGTGGTGTACATACCTCAAAGGGTAACAACTGCTTTGGCAGCATACGGCAGGAACTACACTAACATGAGGCTTTATTGTTATGGCTGATATGACACATAATTGTGAAGTAGAAGGAAAATGATAAATGTTTTTAAAAATATTTTACAAATAAATATCTGAAAAGTTTGGCATGCATTTTTATTCAGGCCCCCAAGTCAGTACTCTGTAGAATCTTCCTTCGCTACAATTACAGCTACAAGTCTTTTGGGGTATGGTTCTACCAGCTTTGCACATCTAGTGAAAATTTTGCCCATTTTTCTGGACTTTGACTGGATAATTATGCTTTGATCTAAACCATGCTATTATAGCTCTAGCAGTATGTTTAAGGTCATTGTCCTGCTGGAAGGTGAACCGCTGTCCCAGTCTCAAATCTTTTGCAGACTCAAACAGGTTTTCTTCTAAGATTGCTTTGTATTTGGCTATATCCATGTTTCCTTTAACTCTAACCACCTTCCATTTCTCTGCTGAAGAAAAGCATCCCTACAACATGATGCTGCCACCACCATGCACAGTGTTAGTCTTCCACCACACAGCGTTGTTCATTTATGAAAAAAAAATTGGCCTCATCTGACCAGAGCATCTTCTTCCAAATGTGTCCCCCGTATGGATTGTCGCAAACTGCAAACGGGACTTGGCTTTTTTCAACATTAGCTTTTTTCTTGTCACTGTTTTATAAATGCCAGGATTTGTAGAGTACATGACTACTCACCTGAGCTGTGGATCTCTGTAGCTCCCCCAGAGTTACCATGGGCCTCTCCTTGCCCGGCCTGTCAGTGTAGGTGGACGACCATGTCTTGGTAGGTTTTCAGTTGTGCCATACTCTTCCTATTTTTGGATGATGGATTGATCAGTGCTCCGTGAGATGATCAAAGCTTAGAATATTTTTTAAAAAACTTAACCCTTCTTTAAACTTCTCCAAAACTTTATCACTGACCTGTCTGGTGTGTTCAGTGTGCTTCATGATGCTGTTTGTTCACTAATGTTCTCCATCAAACCTCTGGGGGCTTCACAGAACAGCTGTATTTATCAAATTACACAAAGGTAGACTACTAATTAGGTTACTTCTGAAGTTTCCACTGGATTTTAGTTAGGAGTATAAAAGGGAATGCAAATACACCCCACATTAAAAAAAAAAAGTTTAATTGTTTGAAAACCATTAATGTTTTTACCTTCCATTTTACAATTACTGTATGCTCCGCTTTTTGTTGGTCTATGACATAAAAATCCAATAAAATACATTTCTATTTGTGGTGATAAAATGTGGAAAGGCTCAAGAGGTATGAATACTTTTGCAAGGCAATGTAATCCAAACAAGGTCAACAGAAAACAGTTCAGAAAAAATAAAAAGCGTGGTCTTGAGTCCAGAAACATAAATATTAAACTTGATATTAAACCATCAAATAGATCATAATCAGAAAGGTAATTGTAAACTCCTCATGTTTTGATAATTTCATTCTTAATGAACTGCAGTTATATATTACATAAACAGTGATAAAATAATATTCGTTACACATTTTAAACTGACGCAAACTTTTCAACTGAAGGCTGACGTCAAAATGGACCATATTTTAAGAAAAGAAAATCTTAAAGAAAGAGTGAGAGAGAGAGAGAAAGAGAGAGTGCTCTATGCTTTTTCATTTTCATCTTGCTAAAAAATACTCAAAAAATATTAATACATTTTAAAAACATAGTCTACAAAGTAAATACTCAAAGGACACCTTATTTTTCAATTGAAATCCATTTTGATTTTTATTTTTTATTCTTTTTTTCATTCATAACAGCAAGAGTCAAATAAAACAATAAATGTGCATAAAACATTTTTAAAACATAGTACAAGATCTTAGCAACTGTAAGCAAAGAGTGAGCGTGAGATTACATGTCGAGTGTGAAGCGTTCATTAAGGCAGGTGCTTTCAGCAGGTAGGGACCACCGGCGGTTTCACTGTGGCAGACGCAGAGCAGAGCTGTGCATTGCGTCTGTTCGGATGAAAGTGATGCTTTGGTTTATTAGCACTTGTGCAGCAGCGGTAAGTGAGTCAAAACCTCAAACGGCAATCAGAAGTTTTACATTCATTGTGTTTCCTTTGTTTTGATGGTTGACCTTTTCCTGCTGAAGGCACGGTTGCCTTGTTACACACACGCTGTGTGTGTGTGTGTCTATGGGTGTGCACATAATATGGTGTGTAAGGCTTATGCTAGCATGTCTGGTCATTTTGAAATCATTAGTTTACTGTGTTACCCACATTTGTCCTTATGGATTTGAGTAAATGTGTCACTTAACGTATGCTGAGAATTGTCACTACTTTTTAATGACATTTTTTCAATGGCAATTGCAGTATTGTGCAAACGTATTGACATACCTACTTATCTAAAA
Source organism: Dolichallabes microphthalmus (assembly GCA_026413445.1). NCBI lineage: Eukaryota > Metazoa > Chordata > Actinopteri > Siluriformes > Clariidae > Dolichallabes > Dolichallabes microphthalmus. The sequence continues at coordinate 7,848,878 of JAOTQY010000020.1, read as the reverse complement.
GGTGGATTTTATCTGGTTAAATGTCTACATGCAGCTAACAACATTCAGGCCCAAGTAAAACTTTCGGTGATTTCCTTATTAGGGTACATGTGACATTTTGGAGACAGTCTTCATGTTTGACAGGCAGTAAATACTGTTAGACACTCTGGAGTCTTTCCATCAGAAATTTAACAAAGCCTAATTTCTCTGCAGTCATTTAGAAGAATCAGTCTGATAAATTAATCATTAATTACATAGAAATATTAGTTTTTTGTAATTGTTACAGTCCAATGGTTTATCCTCATTATGCTCTACTTTGGTAAATTTTTCAAAGAAAAACAGTGTCTACTTTTAATGCAGGTCACACACATGATGAGAAAACTTGCCAAAATGTCAGCACTGAGGTTTGAACAACAGGCAGCACATATGATTAAGGCGGAGTGATGTTGAGCTTTTGCAATTTTTTAAAGCAATGATTTGAAGTAATAATAATAATAATAATAAAGGGAGCTGAGCCACTTCTGCAAGCAAATTCAGTTAGCTGGTCTATTACTCTATTATCCTTAAATTATCCTAACAAAATTTCTCATAGAATCTTTTATTATTCAAAATAAGATCTCCATATTATACATGTTTTCTTTTCCTTGTTTTATATTGACTATATACACAAGTGCAAAATTCGACCTTTGTCCCTTGGGTCATGGCTCTCTCACTTCCAGCCAAAGTCCTTACAACATAGCCTCTTATTACCATCAGCATCATCGTCTAAATATTCAATATTATATGTATATTTATATATATAGATTTTTGGCCTGACATGCAGGGATGTTTTTCTTTTTTCAAAATATCAAAATACAATTTTATGTTTTAACATGGATACAAAAGAAAATAACTTTTTACTCTCCACATATGCTCTACTGTATAAGTAAACCAAAAAGAGTTCTTAAATTTGTTAAATTAATAAATGTCATACTGGTTCATTTCACCTCAACAATTTTTCAAAATCAATATAAAAAAGGACAATCATTATCAAATAATGATGATAATAATAATAATAAAAACATCAAAACATTCAAACATAAATTGTCAAATAAAAGAGTAAAATGTACAACGAAAAAACTAAAATCACTAATTATTAATTAGAATAATGGAGACAGAGGGAGGGGGACAAAGGGGGGATGAAATGCATTTACAAGTCCAGAAAAAAGAATACAAAGTATTAAATCAAATATTACCAAATACAAAATAAGTAAATTCCACAAAGTAAACATGCAGCATGTTGCAATATGATTTTATCCAAGCTGGTGAATTAAACAACTGAGCAGTATGTGCTATAATGATTACTAAAAATATAAGATATGCATAAACAATAAAAAAGACTGGAACATCTGAGTGAAAACACTAACTGAAATCTAAGGCCTCAGTGAAAAAACAGCAACAGCTCCATTGCTGGGCTCAACCACATTTTGGTTCATTCAATTGCCACGGCTGATGAGCTGAATTACACTTTACATTTAACATTTACGAATACATTTTAAATAGTCTTTTATCTCATTAACCTTGTAAATTGAATTGACCCCAACCCTGAATGATATATCTCTCTGTACACCAAAAATAGACTTAAGACCTATAGGCTCCACTGATCTAGATCTAACACCAACTGGGAGTCTAACATTTTTTAACTTCAGTCTCACTATGCTCTGAAATTACACCAGAAAATATGAAATAGCTTCATTTATCTTTCTCTTAACTAGGTTTGGCCTTGATGATACCATGACCATTCACCATACACAACTAGTAAAGACCGTGAAACTGACGAAAAAAACAAGAAAATTTACTTTGGCACGACTTAACAGAATGTTCAACATTATCATCTTTTTTTTCTGTACATAGGCTAAAAGCTGTTTGAGATCAGGAATCATAAACATACAACACAAATGGCACCAAATCCATACAAAAGAAATCCTGAACCAAATACATATCTGGTCTCCTCATATACAAAATAAATCAAAACTAAGCTGAGGTTTAAGCAGCGCCCTCAATTATACTCTGCTTCGTGACTGTGACGTGCCTCTTCACGTCATGCAATTCTGAATTACTCTGACAATGTAAAGTTTGACATTGCAGTGATCTCCGAAACCTATTCTCAATTTCATGAATAAAAAGTCGCGCCGTCATTCAAGGCAATAAAATCTCTATATATGGCAACAGGAAAAGGCAACCCTGTTCTCATGCAAGTCGAAAAGACATATCTAAGTTTGAATGGAGATCATTACATCGAGAGCATTACAAACAAACAGCAATAAAAAAATCATTAGAAAATAAAAAAAAACTTAGACATGAAATTATGTATAAAAACAATCTCTGGTAAACAGAATAACACTGTCGATATAACACTTTCCATTTGTAGCCTATTGTTTATCTTGTGAAGCTTGATTTAAAGCTAAGATGTGCTTTAAAAGGTTAGAAGGATTCTGATTTGACATAAAAACATTCATTAGTCTTCTTTAATCCTGATCCTTCCTCTGCAAGTCTGCATTTTTAATGCAGCAACAAACACACTTGCATTTCGCTGGATGTATTGTGCCATGAATAATTGTAAATATCTTTAAATTTAAGGTGCATTTTCACATTTTTGTAAACCACCCATGTCAAATCAGTAACACTTCACGTAATGTTACAGTTACCGTATCTCAGGAAAATATCTACAATGCTGATTCTTTATAGTTCAATAAATGAACAGGCATTGAATACAGCATGATGTTTTACCATTCACCATGCAGACATATCAAAACTAAAAACATGACTAAACAAATGTACGTTAATTAAGACTGAAAGGTGAACTGTACCTGGTTTAAGAGGCACGCAACACAGACCTGCTTCTCTCTGTCCCATCTGAAGAAACATCTCTTTTACAATATTGTATGCTCCCATCACACCCGAGCTAAAATTTTGAGTGGTCTTACCACTTTACTCACTATAAATAAAATAATGACCTTACAATTTACTACAGTTATTATAATATGACTCTTGTAATATTTCAGTCTGGGATGAAATTTCAGTGCAATGGTGTTCAATATCTACGCTTCAGCTTAATGTATATGTGAAAAACACCAGCTCTACAATTTTAACCTTCAGTAAAGTGTTACTGACAAAGAACATCAATTAAATACCTAAGGGAAGTAATTTAAAAATAAATAAATAATAAAAAAAAACTAAAACTTTTGGTCTATTGTGATTATGTCTGTTGGTATCAATATTTAAATTGTTAGACTTGACTCTAACGGACTGTTTCTAGCTACTCTAAGTGTTTCTAAGTGTATGAACCCATCTTATGTACATCGATTTCTTTCCACATGTCACTTCTAAGGGCACTGCATGTTTCTGCATATTGGTATGTCATGGACTAGTCCTTTAAATATCATATAAATGAAACTAATGATACCCAAAGGGCTCAAATTATGTAAATGAAATGTGAATATTCGTTGGTGTTAAATTATATGTGTCTGTCCCAGGTAACAGATGAGCAGATTCATTTGATCTGAAATGACAAGAAATAAAATGAACATGACTCAATTATCAATAACATGAAATTTACAGAGAGTTTTATTAGTGATGTAATTTATTTTTATTTATTGAAATCATTAAAATTTTTGCTAATTCATTATAAAATAATTTTCTTGATGTTTGATTTATATCTATGTTTTCACTAGGAATGCCATTGGACTTTAATAAAGATGTCGGCAATTAAAAAGCACATAGGTTATTAAAAAGACAAGAGCAAATTGTTTGAAAACAGGAAGTAAAAGACACTTACTGACCTTGCCTCTTACTACATTTGAGTCAAATACTTGTGGCTAGTCAGATGTTCTGCCGATATTATTGGAATCTATTGGAAAGAGAATATAATAAGAACAGAAGAAAGACATCAGCACAAATGTTAATTACTCATAGGAATATAAATAGTCTTACATAAAAATAATATCAGCCATTAAGTCATTGAATGGCAAATTGAAATTTTTAAAATGTAAAAATTAAATATACAATATTTTTTTCCCTACATCATACAATAATATCAAAACCAGTTCTTCTGCTATAACCTTCAGTCCAAATTAACAGTATATGCCCTATGTGGATTGAACGATGATCGTATACATAAGAACTGGTTTCCCAAGGGAGAAAGTGGATCTGTGTGTGAGATCAGGTGATTAGATATGAAGCTAATAGGAGGCCACTGTGATTAACATGTTACAGTATATGCAGCACCGTGGTCATGCAGTGATGCTTCAACATTATTGCATTCATTTTCAGTAACTGCTTCATCATGTGCTGTTAACATTAATAATCTGTTTATACTTTTGTAAATAAAACCAGCTAGATTTATACAGTATATGAAATATCTGGGGCAAGTAGAAACAAGAACAATAACTGCATGTTAAAAAAAAAGTTCAGCACACACTTCTGCCAGAAGTGTAAAGCTACAAAAGTGAGTAGCACTTAAAACCTTTGCTGTTTAAACAGTTAATTCTGTACATGACATATAATAAAAGTTGTGTGAGGAGATAACTAATTAGGATAAGAAGATTATTGAAATTCATGTAAGAAATCAGTACTGCGGCTAAAACAAAAACAACTAGTATTTTAGACATACCAATTGCATGTATTCGTTGGTAGTCAGCTTTGATAGAGAAGAGTCCTCAAAACAGAAAGAGACAAGAACATCATTAAAATGCGGTTCTAGTAATATAAGCATTCAAACATAGTGATAAAACACAAGTGGTGTTGTAGAAAATATAATAAATCTGTTATAAGTCTTCTACAGCGGGGACAACTTTTTCCCAACTTTTCCTGTACTACAGATAACTGCTGATCAGAAAATTCCTTAACTCTGTGAATAAAATGAGGGTTAAAAAGGATAACAAGAGTTACACCCCTTACCCTGCCGAAAAAACAAACAAACATTAATCATCTCTCCAGTCTTGAAAACAGTGTAAAAAAGGAAGGTGTATAAGTGAAGATGGTGAGAGAGAGAAAGAGAGAGCTATAAAGGGAGCAAACCTGATTGGCGGATGCGGTTGCGAAGGGAACAGTAGTGGCGGACGTGGTTGCTGCGGACACAGCAGCCGGTGAAGCGCCGTGCATCATGGGTACTTTTCAGAGGGGAGAGTCATATAAGCACACATACAGAGGAGTGTAGCCAACAGGTGTACATATGTGAGAAAGGGACGGGTGTGTGTGGAAGAGAACGGAGCAGGGGAAGCATTACTACATACGAGAACCATCTTTTTATCATAAGGTGGCGTATTATGATAAAAAAAAAAAACATGCTAACATGCTGGTTAACAAGGACCAGAGGCATGACCTCAGTAGTACATTAAAATTACTTAAGTGATTTTCTCAAATAATTAAAGAAAGATATTGAAATAAAGTCTTATAATAGTATTAATCTGTTAAGGACAGCAGACTGACCAGCGAAACCCGCACATGAACTTTGTGCTTCACGTGCTTGATGTAAAAGAACAGCAAGACACAGACACAATACAGTAACATGTCTAACTGCACTACAGAGATCATTTTCATGTCAATACTTATTTAAAACCAATTTGGTCAAATAATTAATGAAGCTAAAATATATTGTTATTTAATAAACAGCAGTGACAATAACATAAAGCAATACTTTATTATATCAGTTCTGCTACTTTTAGACAGCCACATAGTAACACTGCTTTGTAAGAGGGTTAAATATTGTAATTAAAAAGAAATACAGTTAAAATCCAGAATTACTGGCAAAAGTTACACAATTTAATAAACACAACTGGGTACATAATGAAAAAAGCAATACGATTTAAAAGACAAAGATAAGCCCAAAACTCAGAGTTCAATTGATGCAGTGCAGTGTGATTGTGCAGTATAGCTGATTCATTGGGTTTTGTAATCAAGAAATAAATATTTTAAAATTAACTGTATGTTAATTTACTGTAATTAACTGCAATGAAGGAAAATCCACCTGTAGATTATAGTACAAAATTTGTATCACTGATGCTTTGGGGCATGTAGTGATAGGCGGTTCAGGGGCTTATGTGAGGAATAACAGCTTAATGAGTTTTGTTAAATACCTATGAGTACATATGAGTATTAATGGCTTTATGCCTTCTATACCCCAATTTGCATAGGAAGCGCAAACAAGAAGGTTTCCTTTGGCTATCGCAGGCTCTCGATTTGAACTCTATTGAACATCTTATTTTATATTGAAACCTAACAACATAGATTTCCGGAGCTTTGGGAAGACGCAGTGGGCCAGGATCCCTCTATACGAGTCTGTATCATTGTTAGACATGACTCAAAAAGATGCTGTATTCTTTCTGGTGATGACTTTACCCAATATTAATTATAATGATGCTAGTATTCCTTAAAGTAAAAGTTTACAGAACCTACACTGATCAGTGATAACATTAAATCCACCTGCTTAATGCTGTGTAGGTCTCCCTTGTACTGACAAATTAGTTTCTTCTTCCCATAGTGCATGCTGGTGCTTCCTTCTCCCCAGGTAAGTGACATGCACATACGGTACCCAGCTCAAGAAAATGCCTAACATCAATCAGTCCAGGGCACCTTCTCAGAATGCTATACTGTAAGTGCTTCCAGCAGTGGACAGGGGTCGGCATGGCGACTGACCGGTCTGCAGCCTCACTGCCTCATATAGAGCAGACTGTGTGTTCTGACAACCATCTATCACAGCCATCGATAACGTTTTCAGTAGTTTGTGCTGTAGTAGCTCTTCTGTGGGATCAGACCTGAGGGGGCTAGCTCTCACTACCCATGACTATCAAATAACCCTGTCACTGGTTCTCCTGCAAATTGCAAAAGACCTGCTATGACTCATGCATCAAAATCTGGTCCCTGTTAAAGTAGCTCAGACCCTTAAGCATGGCAATTTTAATGCTTCCAACACACACACAAAAAAAGCTGACAGTTTACTTTATGATGAATATATTTCATCCCTTTCAATAGTGTTAATGTTATGGCTGATCCAAAGTATATAGAATGTGCAGTATATTGAATCTAATAAGACTTTCACATTTTTATTAAAAGTTAAAATAATTAAATTGTGTGCTATTTAAACATTTAGACAATGCTTTAACGTACACCTTAAAATTAATTTCACATTAAACTATATAGTTGGATAGATAATTGGACAATTGCATGAAAGAACAAGAGTACAGGTGTTCCTATTAAAGTGGTAAATATATCCTGAAATCATCAAATAAGGATTACCTGAGCAGCTTCAAAAGCCCTTATTGTAAACACTTATTTCAATATAAACTGCATTACTGTGCAGACATAATCACAAACCAGGACATTGAGAGATCTATTCTAGAAAGAAAGTGCACATCATCATCCACTGCATAATACACAAAAACTGAGGGTTGTGGAATAATGAGATGCGGACTTAATGAGCACTGTGTTTATTTTACATTGCATTAATACTGTATAAGGTGTGTAGAATTTGGCGTGTGAGCAGCCAAAAGGGAGAAGGGTTAGAACACCTACCCACACTTGCTGCAGGAGTCATGCACAATATTGAGCCTGCCCATCATGCATTGCAACAGGAAGTGGATTGGAAAAAAGGAAGAAGAATCATATCAGCCCATCACAAGGTTGGTTAGATAAAAGAGAGACAAACAAAGGAAGGCAAAACAGAAAAGGTTACAGGGAATCATTCACAAAACAACTTATTAGTTATGGAATGTGTGATCTAAAGTCGGGATGTGAGAGGGACGTGTGAGGGCGTTGATTGCAGACAAGCTTTTACAAAAACTGATCACCTGTTTGACACAGAGACTATCAACTTATGGCATGTGTGTCAGCGTGATAATCTACAATAAGACCTCTAAATAGATGTCAAAGTGACACTAAGCTCAGGAATTATTTGCACCATTGGGAGTGCTTGGTTTATTATTAGAGTAATAAATGTGACATGGTGTTTTGGTTAAAAAAATAATAATTACACTTGGTTGCATTTAATTTCCTAGAATAAGTCAATCTTTTTTTTATTCTAAAACTGACTGCAGTCATTGTATGAGCAAGCATGAACTGTAGTTGGGAATATATCTATAGCCTTAAACATTAAATTTTTTTACATTTCTTGAGCAGCCAAATCTTAAAACCTTAACACAAACCTCAAAACAAGTCTGCACTGATGCATATGAAATAAGCACCGTAACTGTAAATAAAGTATCTGAAATCTTTTACATTCCAAACC
>JAOTQY010000020.1:7717880-7728683 GCA_026413445.1 Dolichallabes microphthalmus | reverse complement strand
CAGTGGTGAAAATGGCCTTGTCCCAACTTTTTTGGGATTTGTTGACACCATGACATTTTGATTCACCATATTTTCCCTTAAAATTATACATTTTCTAAGTTTAAACTTTTGATCTGTCATCTATGTTCTATTACAAATAAAATTTTGACATTTGCCATCTCCACACCATTGCATTCAGTTTTTATTCACAATTTGTTTAGTGTCCGAACTTTTTTGGAATCCGGTTTGAAGTAATAAAGGCTTTCTGATTGCCTTATATATATATATATGCTATGCACATAGATGAATATGGACATCAGCAAAAACAGGACATTACCACCTCCATGCGGAATGGTGCGATTTGTCAAAGTTGAAAAAACATCTTTTTGATATTCTTCTCACCCTTCTTCTATTTGCAGATTAAAATGGAATCACTTTGAGCATGTCATTATATTTCAGTTAATTGCTTTGACAATGTGAACACAAATCTTCTAGATCAGCATCAATGTAAACAGTAAAAATAGATTGTCTAATGATTTTACAATTATTTCAGTTAGACTGAAGAAATATTGAAATATTGGATAATATAGTGCAATAAAATATATAACATTATTTTGCTGACATTGTAGGTATACAACCATCAAAAATCTGTGCAGGAGAATTTATATCCACGACATGAAGCTAAATCACAGTTTTTTAAAAAGATTTTTCATTTCATTAATGAGTTAGCAAGCTTTAAGCTTTACACTGATCAAAACATAAAATTAAAGATAATTACATTTTCTTTTTAGATTGAAGAAATGCTGACAAGTAGGAAAATGATCAACTACACACTTAGCTGGAGAGAGAAGGATGGAATAGTCTTTCATCCAGAATCTGATAACATATAGCTGACAAACGTGCCTGATGAACTGTTGATTCTTAACGTGATTCTGATTAATTTTTACTCGTACATATTTTACAAAGTCTTGTTTAACTGCTTTTTCCTTTTTTTTGGTATGTAATTAAAAAGAAATGCAGTTTTAGTTTATCTTTCATATATCTTAAAGAATGCTTTTGTATATTGTCTTTAGGAAATACGTTTGCACTAAACACATAATCTAGTGCACACATTCATTTGCAGGTCTAATAATTTTATTTTTATTTTATAATTACTAGATTCTGGAGATTCTTTGATAGTTCTGTAACTGACCTAGAAATTATGCCCACTAATATCAATGCATGCTTATTTCAAAATGATGGTAGTAATACTTCCTGATAAGTAGCATGATTTATTTATTTAATATATTGTATATTGCTAATGTTTATTTTTTTAAGAATTTCCTTTATGCAAAAAAAAAAAAAGAAAAGAAAATACTCTAACAAATAGTTTTCTTTTTCCCCACAATTGTCTAGTCCCAGTTCTGTGAGTTCTCATCGTATTGGGAAATGCTTTTGCTACTAAAACATGGGTGTAATTTCTACAGCTGATTTCTTTATGATTCAACTTCGCCTACAGTAAGAGTTTCACTGATCTCTGATCACCGTCATTTCAAATAATTTCTTCCACGAGGGTGACAGATCAGCATAATTCTTCCTTGTTTTATAATGTGTTAATGTAATAATGTGTTGGACAGTTCTCAGTAATTTCATTGTTTTCTTTGCTTGATGCCGGACAATAATTAGACTCATCCTCTTTTTTGGCCAGGCAGTGTACTTGCTAGCTTTTGAAAATGTAAAAGATTTAAGACACTGTAGTACTGTAGATATGAAAACATAATTCTGCACAATAAAAACATAATAAAATGTGTTTGCAAGTGTAAATAATGTATATAAGAAAGTGCATGTAAATGTATTATTATTGTATATTAATACAAGCAGGAAAAAATCAGTTAATCAAATATATATGTTTTGTAAGAAACTTTATCATAAAATAAGTGCCTTCATGATTATAAACCATATAAGCCAATGTTTGTTGAAAGACTTTAATGAATGCAACAACGTACTGTAATGAAAATGTACCTAAACACCAGATCAGATCTGACAATAAACCAGAATTTTAGAGGCAGAGGAAATACAAGCATAGCAAGCCAGAATTTAGAAAATGTGAAAGTTGATAAAAGGAAGGTGTGTAAATATGTCAGTAATATATAAAATTTATATATATATATAATTTAAGTTTTATCCAGGCCCCCGCGACCCTGTATATAAGGATAAAGCGGTACAGAAAATGAATGAATGAATGAATATAGAAATTAGAAGCCATTAAGAGCAAAAAGAGATAAACCTACTGAGCAACATCAAAGAGTATATAAATCTCAAAATATAGGATTTTGTGTTAAGTAGTTAAACATTACTAAACTATCTAGTGGAAATCTAGGCGTCTATTACACATTATTTTACAATAACTTTTTCAGATTTGAATTTTTATCAAATTCCTGTTGATTTTAGAGGAACAGCAGTAAAACTGTGTTAAAATGTAAAGGATTGAATATCAGACAATTCCAAGTATAAAAGAAACATTTAAAAAACTGATAAACACAAACCCCAAACAGACAAAAATGTAAAAAAAAATTCTGGTTACCTTAAATAGTACTAGTGCCTCAACCCATATAATCATTTACATACACATTCAGTATATTCCATTGTAATATTACTTACCACTTTTCAGTTGTTGCTATTTTACATGTAAATGTATTTAATTTAGAAATTTCCTACACTACCAAAATAGAATATCAAAGATATTTTGACAGATATCGTGACAGGACCATACCGGCAACTTTAGGGATGAGTCCAGGCAGAATCAGAGTTGCTGCATTACCCACAGTTTCCACTACCTTACTAAGTGTAGACTGCTTTGACTTATCATCATTATCCATCTCTCCTTTCAAACTTTGAATCTCTTTATTCATCAGATCAGCTCTTTCCTTAAACCCTTCCTCCAACAGAGCCTTCTGTTCCTGCAAAACAAAAACACAAGCCAGTAGATATGTGACCTCAAAATTCACTACAACACTGCCTTCACTATAAAGCCACACATTACGTTGTTACAAACAAAATGCAAGGAGACTCCAAAATAACAAAAATGAACATTCTTGCTTATCATGTTCCACGTTATTAAAAGTATGTAGCTGTCACCATAATTTGATTGTATTATGATTTCAGGTGAATCGTATAATTATTCATCTTTGATGCATTTTCATTTATGATGCATCATATTTTTCCTCATATCATATTTATTTTTAGAAAACAACATGCTCACTTACTTCTAAAATGTTACACTACCCTTATGTATTCTTATTAGAGTTCTAAGATTTAATTCCAATACCTAACACTTCTCACAGTACATTAGTGTTCCATTCAATTGCTAGAATGGAAATTGACTTCAGACAGAATTTTTGCTGTAAGTCTGCTGTAAGATTAATGAGGATACTGTCTTTAGCCATTACATTGGTACAGAGATAAAATGAACAGCAGAAGTAAAGCTTTTTTGATAATAAAGCACCATACAGTATACCCCTGCTAGTACAAAACATATGTACACAGTAAAAAACAGGCATTTCATAAAACGTTGGCCTTTTGTCACTTAAATTAACAATGCATTGTATTATACATATTGTACCTTACATAAAAATTAAACATTACTTGTTGAACAATATATAACTTTATATTTTAAAACCATGATAATTTCTAATAATGAACAATGTAACATAATATATTCCCCTAAAATAAATTATTTGGAAGAAAATTGTGTCTGTAATTAAAAACAAGTGTAAACAAAAGGAGACTATGATTTTACATAAAAGATGATTTTGCGCTCTCTTTGGTACATTTTCCGACCTTTAGTTAAGATAGATGCTGTTGTTAACCTAATCATTTCCTGCCTGTCTCATAACTTGCTATTACAACCTCAAGTTATCTGGAAGTTATCTTGTCCTTTCAAACACAGCAAATCAAAGAATTTCAATAATATCAGGCTGTGTAATCCTCTTTTTTTTAAAGTCAGTACTCAACCAATAGATCATGTTTGGTGCCATAAACATTTTAAAATAATGACTGGCGCTTTGGATTAAGGTCTGTAAAATTGCAAAACACAATTTCCAATTTAATAACCCATTGAATAAGGAGGGTCGGTAACAAGATCTTCCCAAATCCCATAAAAAAGAAATCCACAATTATCTTTTGGACATTTCCATCCCCTTAGAGCACTGGCAACTTGTATTTTTGATTCAAAATTCTGGCTAATTTAACTCAGACAGGACTCCACCATTGCTCTTCATTTCAGACCTTCAGTGAAGATAGAAACTGTACACAGTGACTCACAAAGACCTTGTCCATGATTCCTGGACAAGTTCATTCAACTGAGACTATAGCTGGACCTTGATTCATGAAACCTTCCACACAGAATCAGTTAATTCCACATGATTTGCATACATTTTAAATTGGCATAAAATAATATTGATGCTATTTTATTAAACTTTGCATGTTATGTCAACCTGGCCTTTGTGTATTACTTTATTGTCACATACTGTATGAGTGGATTCATCTAATTTGATGAAGAACCAAACTCTTTAGATAATAAGGATATGATTACACAGTGTCCACTGTTAAAAGTGATATACAAATAAAACTTAATTCAACATCTATTTCATATCATGGTGATGTAACCTCATCAAGTAATTTTAGGATTGGTTGTGGACTGGAATGGTGCACTGTTAAAATAAACAATTCTTTTTTATATTTCACTCACTCATCATTTATGTGGTCTTAGGAAACTGGGGGCATGAGGTGGGGTATACAGTACACTGGACCGAGTACCAATCCATCGCAAGGCACACACACACACACACACACACACACACACACACACACACACACACACACACACACACACACACAGGTGCAAGGCCTCTTACATTAATAATAAATTTAATTTACCCACTTACAAGCCGTACAGTAATGACCTGGAAAAACCAAATCTGCCTAACTATTACTGTAATTTCAATTCTATTCAGTTTCACTTATATACAATAGGTTTCACTGGTCATTGTCAGAATGCAGCTTTACAGCTTTGAACTATGAGAACTATTCTTGAGGATATTCATGAAGACAACCTAAAGCTGGTACAAATTTATGTGGAACTAAACAAACAAAGAAGTAAAAGAAAAAATAAGCAGGATCAGAAAACTAATTGTTAAAAACTAATTAAAATACCCGACCTGAAATATTCAGATTTACAATGAAATATAGTACTGTTTTATGGTCTTGTGTGCAATAAAAGACATGTGTATTATTGCTTAAAAAGTACATTAGAAATGCTTGGTACTGACAGTAAAAAATGTGTATTAGCAAGTTAAAGTTAGATTCTGATGTCCTGTACTGATGTCTGTTATTGCTTACCTTAAGTTTAGCCTCCAGCACTCGTGTGTTATCCTCCCTTGCTCTCTCCATCTCTTTCTCCATGCGGTCGAGCAGATGGGTCATGTGCTGTTCATACGTCCTTTGCTGGTCCTTAAACACCTGGTCCTGAAGTGTTTTCATCTCCTCTAAAGATTTGTTCCTCTGTTCTAAAGCATCCTTTTTCAAACGCTCCACTGAGAAGAAAATAAACAAACATACATATGTGTACACACACACACACAGACAGACACACACACACAGACACACAGAGACATGGAGCTTTGGCCACTGGCCAATGTGTAGAGAGGTGGATCCAGAGATGGGGCCAGTTGAAATCTTACTAACAATGATGTAAGCTTTACTGAGAGTTATAATTAAACATATGACCTAATGTTGAATGCACATTTAACTGTTGTAACACTTTGAACTATTGTAACTCCATTTTTGCCAAGATGTGTTCAAATGAGGGTATTGCACACTAATACAAAATATTTTGCACTTTTTATAAGCAATACAAAAACTTCAGTTTATCAGCAGTCTACTCTTCTACCAGTTTAAGTTTTAGTTTAGTTTACGCACATCTCATTATCAGCGCACAAGTATGTGTATTTTATCCATCAGGTTCGCTAAGGTTACATATATTCTTTATTTCCCCATATGTTTTCTAGTTTGCTTACACCACACATTCGCACATATTGAACATATCATTGTTGTGAGGAGACTGATATCTGTCATTATGGAGTGACTGCAATGGCAGTAAAATAGTGTGAACATCTGTTTCCTGACTTAAAAATTCTCCAAAACACTTCAACCTCACAGAGCAGACACTGTATTATACAGGATAGTATCTTCACTTCACTGATCACGTGACAGAAAGAACCCACACAATTGACTTCTAACAATATAATGTTATGTCGTACTATTCTCAAAATGTGGAAGTTTAAAGCTTTTCAAATAAGGTTATAAATAAGGTTATGTTTTGTTATAGACAAACTTGTTGGCATTTGTTGCCTACTTCTTTCAAATACTGAATAAAAGATTTGCATCAAATCTGATGTTGGCATCAGAGTGGCACGTCAGCCTCCTATGTGCAATTACACAGGCAAACCACTAGTCAGCAGTGACAATTTTATGCCACTGTACTTCCTCTCTTTGCCACTCTCTTGCAAGTTTATTTTGAAATGCCAACAAGCTAAAACTTCACTTTTATTTTCTGAAATACCCCTTATTTGCAGTCTGAAAGGTCCGACGTAAATGAATAAAGGTCATAAGCCTATCGGCAGGGAGGGTGCGCACTACAGCTTTGATTCATAGACCAAACATTGTCTGGTGGGCATTTTTGATTAAATGCCGACATCTCAAAGTTCCGACGTGTCCTGTTAGGGATCATTATTGTAGACTGTTTGTCTTAATGCAAAGTATTAAATTTATTTAATCTATTAAATTAAACTAAATTTATGTTCAATTATAAATTTATGTTAAAGTGTCAGACAGATGTGATACATAACATGTAAAGTGAAACTGCTTCATTCGGCTCCATGTCTGTATGGCCCCTTTGTAGTTATTATATACTGTATACTGTACCTTCCGTGACTTGCTCTGCTTCAGTGAGGCACTGATCAGCTAAAAGAATATTCCTCCCTAACTGTTCCTTCTCCTTTAGATGCTCAGTCAACACTTTCTCACTCTGTAAAACACACAGAAATGTCTTGTGTATTTCATCCGTGTATACAGATGACAAGACAGTAAATTTATAAGCAGCATACCATCGACTGTTTGTGTGTGCGTGCTCTATATTCATTTGCGAGCCTCTGGAGTTCTCTGCAGTACTCTCCATATCCTCCTGGGTGCATAAATGAGCCGTCATTCATACGCTCATCCAGATCAGCAAACACCGTCTTCAACTCCCGCGTACACACATTAAAACACTCCTCATTGTTCTGACCACAGAGATCCTGATACACAGTCTGGATCTCTTCCTTGGAGTGGAGAGAGAGAGAGAGAGAGTGAAAATGTGTGTTTGTGAAGGTGAACTAATATAAATGTTAGATGTTTTATAAAACTCTTTATAGTTTTACAGACTGATTTTTATTTCTTCGTGTGTATTTGTGTTTCTGATGTACCATGAGCTTCAGCTGTGCTTTTTGCTCAGTGTCATTAAAGCAAATGCTGATAAACACTTCGACAGCTGCTGTCTCTGCTATTGTGTGGATGTCTGATAGCTCGGATGGGTCAATTGGAAAGCACACTAATTCAAGAGCCCGAATGCGGTAGGCCTGCAGCCCCTGTTCCACAGCTCGCTCATTCTGGACCTGGGACAAAGTCTCCACTGCATTTTCCAGACAGGGAATTCGACCACTACGAATTGCCTCAACATACACCTCCGCCAGACTGCAAAGAGCTGACAAAACAAACAACCAAACAAGCAACAATTAACATGGGCCGAAGTTGGACTTTTTTGACACTCATTTAGAGTGCTGCTCTAACAGGTGTTTACTTACCACTGCCAGTGAGCATCCGACCCCCTGTTAAAGTTTTTGGTTTGGCATTGCTAAACACATAGCGGCAGAAGTCCTCAGCACAATGCAAAAACCGTTCATCAAGATCTGTCTCAGACAGCTCCTCCATTCTTGCCAGGTCAGCATCTGTAGCTGGCCGTGGGAATACAAAACACTGCCGTTCCGCGAAAAAACCACGCAAACAGCGTCTGGGCAGGTTGAACTTCTCGATTTTACTGGAAGAACCTATGTACAGTAGATATTAAAAAAAGTAAAAAGAGAAGATGGATAACACATTTGTAGTTGACTCTAAAAGGTTGACCCACCCAAGGTTCATGGATTTTTAAAAAGAAGCAAATATAATTAATATAAATACAGTATAACCGCACCACTTGATGACTTATTGAATTAAGAACTGAATGAGTGAGGACAGTATTCTGATAATGGAACTTGTTTTTTTTTGCAAGTGTAACACAAACATACGCCACAATAGATAAGAGAATAAAAATGCTGACCACTGGTTCCTTTAAAACCAGTGTCATGTCCAGTAACTGATTGAAAAACATGCTTACTGTGAAATTCAAGATTCAAGATTCAAAGAACTTTATTAATTCCAGAGGGAAATTGCTAATCATAATTTACTGCTAAGACCTCTGATGCACATACCCAAACAAAGTGATGCTCCTTGCACATAGACTGACATTAATGTGTAAGTGAATGTGTGTGCGGCAGCACAGTGGTGTAGTGGTTAGCACTGTCGCCTTGCACCTCCAGGGTCCGGGTTCGATTCCCTGCCAGACTCGGTTCCTGTCTCTGTGTGCATGGAGTTTGCATGTTCTCCCAGTGTTGCGTGGGTTTGCCTTTGGTGTGTGAATGAGTGTGTGAGTTAGTGCATGTGTGTGCCCTGCGATGGCACCCTGTCCAGGGTGTACCCTGCCTTGTGCCCTAAGCCTCCTGGGTTCGGCTACAGGTCCCCCGCGACCCTGAATACAGGATAAAGTAGTATACTGTAGATGATGAGTGAGAGTGAGTGTGTGTGATTGTGCCCTGCTGTGGACCCCATTCTTGTGTCCTGGAACCCCTGGGATAGGTGTGCCGCCACACACACACTCACTCACACATTAATGTCAGTCTATGGCTGGCCATGACCATGATAAGCAGTATAGAGAGTCAGTGAGTGTACTATATATACGGGATCTAAAAGTCTGTAAAGCTGCTTTGTGATAATGTCCATTTTTAAAAATGCTATAGAAATGAAATTTAATTGAATGTAATACTAATAATTGTAAAAATCACAACCTTCTCTACTCTGATACTTAGATAACAGTTTATTTATTTAAAAAGTTAAATTAACTCACATTAATGCAATTTTATCAGGTCAGTAACTGAGTTTTCTTAAATGAACATTATGAAACCATAGCACCTGTGTCTGCTTACCAATTTTAAGCTCCAAAGCGCTATCCAGATATTCATTAGCTGTGATGGCCTTGCCATCCTTCTCCAATCTCAGAGTGAAGTCTCTCACAGCCCAGATGAAGGAGGGGAAGACTCGCATGAAGTCTGCTGAGTGATCATGTTCACCACCTGTCTGTGCTTTCACCCGGATGTTCTCAGTCAGTTCTGTCACATAACTGCAGGGAGTATTGTTCAAGAAAACAATACTATCATGTATATCTTGTGTCTGTATACTGTACTTGTGTGTTACTCAGTAAAGGATACTGTAGTTTTTCAAGTGCATTGTTGTCTATGACCCCAAGGCTGTTGTAGACCAGAGTGCTACTGAGCAGAACAGCCAGACAGAAGATCCACGTGTCATGCTTTTCATCACCCTAAAAATCCGTTAAAAGATATTTGGTGTGCTTAAATGATCTAATGCAGTTCTTCACATTCAATAAATCTGACAATCCTTTTCCCTTAATCATCAGTTAAGCATAAAAAAAACGTGCTCAAACCAGTTCACACTTCTTTTACTCAGTGACATTTCATTTTAATTGAACAAATACCCTATTCATCTTAAAATAAATTTGGATTGACTTGCTCTCTTTATATATTGCTTGAATTTTTTAAAAAATATAATTTGGCCCTTGAAAGTTTTACAGATCCTTACACATGCCTATTTTTTCTGCTTCCAAAACATAAATTTACAAAACTGACTGCTACTTTGCTGACTAACATATCTCATCCTGTGACAGCTAGATGACACTGTAACCAGATACAGTGAAACCTCGGATTGCGAGTAACGCGGTTTTCGAGTGTTCCGCAAGACGAGCAAAGATTTTTATAAATTCTAACTTGGAAAACGAACACGTCTTGGTTTACGAGTACCGAGCATCATGTATCATGCATGCGCTTCTTGTTTTGATGCAGAGTATCACGTGATCACAACTGAGCCAACGGTTTTTCTCTCTCTTGCGCTGCGGAATTGTGGTTAATCGTCTCCCCTGCTGGGTCTTAGTGAGCGTCTCTTACTGGTACAATCAACATCCGTGCACGCGTGTACTGTTTACCATAACACTGTGACCATGTGTGTGTAAAACATATTTTATTTTGTGTTTGAAAGCACATGTGTACAACGCACTTGTACTGTTTCTTGTAACACGTATGTGTGCACGTGTAAAGCAAAAAAAAGTCTCCTTAGAGGTTAAAAATCCATTTTTTTATCCACGGTGTCAAATTACGCCCGCACACACATAACACACACGCATGACGACAGGCTGAGGGGCTGAAAGTAAGAGTCTCCTCTTACTTTAGCTTCACACACATACACAAAAACACACACACACAGAGTGCCTGCGTGCATTATCGGAAACACTTATCTGTTGAGATTTATTTGTACTTTTTTAAAGGTAACGTGCAGGTTAATTTGTTTTATTTTTACTTTATATTTTGTATTACCGTATTTTTCGGACCATAAGACGCACTTTTTCCCCCCCAGAATTGGGGGGGA
>JAOTQY010000020.1:7658206-7693407 GCA_026413445.1 Dolichallabes microphthalmus | reverse complement strand
CAGTCAAAATGGATGCTTAGCAACGGACACAACAATAAAGGCTTATGGCCTATCTAGCTGACTTGGTGCCTAATGCATGACTAATAAGTAGAATAACATGGAATAAATTCAAGATAAAACAAATAAACACAACCACAAAATTCAACCGATCCATATCACATGACAAGTGTGATATGGCCGTTACAAGTGTAAAATTAGAAGTCCTCCTGTTTGTGTTGCTGTCTGCAACCAGCTCCACTACCTTTTATGTTACTACGCATGTCTTGGATGAACGGCAGGTCACAAAATTATGCATGACAGTCAACAGTGGCGAAATTCGCATGCAACACATGGAGAAATTTTGCTATTTAAAGATATTTATTGCACCTATAAGCAGAGTAAAAGTGTCGTCTTATAAAACTGCAGTGCAAATTTGTGATATATGTGCTTTACTTTACTGTATGTAAAGAACAATCACAAAATAAATGTACTCAATTACATCCCACCTCTGATGAAATCACTCAAATTTCCAGAGTAAGTGCGTCATTATCTCCTGATTTAGTCTCCTGCAAACTCTTCGTGTACCATTGAGTCATTTTTAGAGCACAGGAAGGCAGAGACCCAAAGATTAAAAAGTTCAAGCCTGGAACGGGGATCTATATGTTGGTCTAGAACACCATTTGTGTGAGCAATTTAATTCAGTTACTGAAAATAGGCAAGTCATTTATTTAAAGAGATTACCCCTGTGTTCTAGGTAACAGTCTGCAAAGATTAAAACAATTATCTGTGAGTCATTTCACCTGATGTAGGCCACATTGGGGACAAAGGGTGACTGATACAACCCTTAAAATAAGTTTTTTCCACCTCAACTGCCACTGGAATTCTCATTATAGCATTGTAGGTGTTTTATTAAAATTCACTTAAAGATTTTGTACAAGCCAGAAGAGTACTCATTATGTTGTCATTAAGGAGCAAAGAACAAGCCATGATTTAAAAAATCGGAAACGTCATCAGTGCATGTACTCGATTCACATAATGGGTCTTGCTCTTATTGGAAAATTATAAATGATTGAGTGGTGGAATGTCATCACCACGCCAAAGTTTTTCAACTTCTTTCTAAAAACACACCATGTCCCACAGTGTTTTGGGGATTTTACCACAGGAATTTTCCAGCCTCTTTTTCTCTCTTGATGTTAATAATAAAAACATTTACTGAAAAACCTAAAAGCATAAAGACTGATGTGCTGAACTATGAATGCTGAATACGATGACACTCAAGACTTTCAAAAATTTTAATAAATCCATACATATCCTTATGGAAAGCTTCACCATATTAAACATGATCTGTTTTTCTTTGTTTAATAACAACACCTTTTTTATCCATTTATTATTAGCCATAGATTAGGTGGAACATCTGTCACACAAGGCCCTGTGAAGTTTTGAAATATGCACATGATTATTCCACAAACGTATGATTCTTTTGCAAGCGGCACTGCTGTGAGAGCTGTGCTGTTATATAACATAAATAAATACCTTCTTTTCAATTTTTTTGTTAGTTTTTGGCTTCACCCATTGAGGGGTCGCCACAGCGGACCAACTGATCCGCACAACAATTTGGCACAGTTTTTCTGCCGGATGCCCTTCCTGGCGCAACCCTCCCATTTTTATCCGGGCTTGGGACCAGCACTGCATCCAGTGGCTGGGGTTTGGGCATGGGCTGGGAATCGTACCACATGATGCTTCATAAACATCATTTTGAGATTCTCCAATGCACCATGCATCTTCTAGAATTCAGCAACACTGCAATATAACTGGTTTTAAGCAGTAGCAACAGCCATAATTACCATGCCGTAGTAACGTACATCTCTTTTTTTTCCCCTCAAAAGAATCTTCACCGTCTGACTGCATGCAGGAAAAGTCATTCTTCTGCCGCATCAGGTGAGTATCGTTATATACTGTACCTATGTCTATGTATCTGGATGTGTATTGTGTGTCTATACATTCTCACTGTATGTGCCTCATAAAGAAAAATATGTTTTACTTAATGTATTTTAAGCATTTATTCTGGTCAAGCAGTATTCAACATTCTCCCTCATATTGCCCTTTACAAATGCATAATTCCTTTTTAGCTGCATACAGGTGATTATCAGCATAGTTTCTGCTGCTCTTTTGCTGTGGACAGAATGGTGTAATATTTTCTCAGACATTGTGCTCGCGCTTAGGTTTTACAATTTTTCAGCTGAGAACAAAGTCCAGTCAAGTTCAACTCTTTTTTTCCAGCTGACAAATGCGATACCAGTGTTCTTGATGTGGCAATATGTGAGCAACTTTGTACAGAGAGGGTAGGGAACCTGATTGCATTTTCATTTTTTGGGCGCTATTAAACTGAGCATTATATAAAAATGTTCGGCACCCAGGTATCACTGATGCATCGATGGGCGTGATCCTATGCGCTTTTGTCTTAAATAGAGATACATGATGGTTGGTACCTGGTTTTCAAACTAGCTCATAATTTACAGAGAGCACATCTTGATAAGCTCTCTGCTCACTGTTATCATTTGTATTATACATCCATGTTTCCAAAGAGTGACGTTCAGAATGTGTATAAGTTGTAGACAGCCTTAAAGATACTGCAGGCTGGACGTACTTGTAAAGACCGGATGTAAATACTGTACTTATACGTATATTCATGGACACAAGAAACTTTGCAAATATAAATTTATTACAAATAAGATAAATTATTTAAATAAGAAAGTTCGATTGTATACAAAAATCTGTGCATCCATAAGCACCAGAAATTCTAAATTCAGACTATATGGATAGTGATGTAAGGTCAACATTGGCCCATGATACAAACTCCTTGCACATCTAGCAATTGAAGTTGCAGTCAAATGTCATTGAGTAGTCCAATGACTTATCGTACGTAACCCAGCAGCAGTAGTGGGCGCATTTTCTGTACAATTTCACAAATGATGTAAAGACTAAATGAACAATCAGAATGTCAGCTGGACAGAATCACATGGTAAATTTTGTGCGTGTGCACAGCACCCTTAAGAATATGTAACAGTGTACTCTAAGTAATGCTCTATTGAACATGATGGTAATTTTACCTTTACTGTGTTCCTAATGTAAGAAGGCAAGTGTAAGATAGTAGATTTCAGCTTTTGTAACAGTAGTGATTTTTGTGTTTCTTTTTAATAGTGCCTCATTTCTTTTGTCCATAAGTTTATGAACATATATGTGTGTAAGAAAATCAAGCCAGCAGAATTGACCAAGGTTGTGTCCATGTTGCTTAAACTTCTCCTGTGTTGCAGTGGTAGGAAGGAGTGTGAGGGAGACCTGGAGTACTATCCATTCCGTATGACTCCTTACCTAATGAAGGTGCAGGATACAGAGCACACTGAAGACCAGTTCTGCTGCCTTCTGCTGGCCGAAAGAGTGCATTCTGGATATGAAGGTCATTAGCAAACATTTTTTTAGACACTCCATCCATTAAACATCCAGGTTTCAGTAATGTAATGTAGTACAAATGCTTATTTTTACTTATTTAAAAACTTATTTTTGCTTATTATGAACTGATTTAGGATTTTTTTTTTTATGTTTCCTACCAAGAGCCCTATCAGCTTATTTATTAATATACATATAGAACTGATTTGGTTCTATATGTATATTAATACTATGACTTCTACATACTATGAAGTACTATGACTTCTTTTTATACCTCTGTATTTCTTTGTAGTTGAATGACTCATCTTATTAGTTTTTAGGTTATTTATTTATTCATATTTAATATTTAGATAAAACCTTTAGGATGAAGCATTCACACATTTAAATGAGACACATACAGTAAACTATTGAAACTCAACTGTATAAGTTATCACGATCTATAGGATTTGATGCCGATCAGTCGAGCTTTACATACTGTATATGTGTAAATTTGCACACAAGCAAGATACAGATTTCTTTTTCTAAAATTATGAGATTTTAATGAATACCAGATTTCTTCTCTAAATCTATACATATAATAAAACCGTAAAGTTGCCGTTTCTGCAAATTGAAGATATTTGTGAAAAACTTATTTGGGGGGAGGTAAGATAGAACAGTAATAGTAATATAACACATAAAGATGGTTTATGGAATTTTTGTCTGTTTGCCTGTTTGCCTGTTTGTTTGTGCGCACATCACATAAAAACTACTGACCGAATTTTAATGGGGTTGTCACAGCTGTATTTAGCCTAACTTGAGGTAACATATAGGCTTTGTCATGGGTATCATGGGTATTATTTATAAAACTTACTTTTATCCTATCATGCATCAATCATGAATCTTGGTTTAGATGCCGATTCATGTGTGCTCGCTGCAGTGGTGTAAAGATCTGGGCGACCTGGAAAGTGCCCTTCTGTTTGTATTTTGGGTTAAATTGCATTGCATTGACGTCATGGATTTTAAAAAGTTATTCCTTCCCGTTATTATTAATTTAAATTAATCTACTGACCCGGTTTGTTAAAACTGAAATTTGAGATTATACTGAGGCACAGCGGATCAACACTGAGGCACGTGCCGCAGTAAAACTGGTCTAGAGACAACCATTGTGAAAAAAGAGCAAACATTATTTCTCCAAAGTTCATTCATATATCAGATTTAGCTCCGGTTCATTTTTTTCAACTATCTCATTTACAAAACTCTGGCAATTTTACTCCTCAAGTCATTTATTTCAATGCACATTCAGTAGGCTATGACTAACTATGTGATTTCCTGTTTTCTTCATTTTTTTCCAATTTTACCTACACAAAAGACTTATTTTGCAGCCTTATGAAAAGGAAATAATTAGGTTACCCTTTACACAATCATTCAGAAATTTTCCTGCGGCTGCTACATAATGCCCCTTAGTGCAAACTTTTCCCCTGGATAAATGTGAATGGCTAAGGAACACTATCTTTAGTTAAAAGCCATTAGGTGTTTTACGCACAAAATATAACAGTGAGGCTAGTCTCTATAGTAAATGACTTTGAATAATAGAAGTGCGTCACTATCTCTTATTGCTTGTATTAACCTCAAGATGTTTACTTCACAGCTCCAAGGATCCCCACGGACAAACGCATCTTCACCACTACACACACACCAAGCTGTGTGTTTCAGGATGTTGATGAAAGGTCAGGATTCATGTTTTTCTGTTTTCTTTATTCTAAACATAAAAGTCTAAGTTTTTTAAGGGGGTTTTTTGTATTTTATATTTACATTTTCTGAAACAACATATAATTAAAAATTAATTAAATTAAAATAAATCCATGGCAGGGATGGACTTTTAAGCCACAGGACCACTGAGTATCTTGTCATTTAATAAAGAACTCCTATAAGTAAAGAGATGCTTGTATGTTATGAATGAACATGAGGCTTTCAATACAGAACAACTCATGTGAACAAGTGATTCATATTTTTGTTTGTGTCACAGAGCTGTCCCGTTGCTCGGGTATCTACCACAAGATCTGATTGGTACACCAGTACTTCTTCACTTGCACCCAAATGATAGGCCGCTGATGCTGAGCATTCACAGAAAGAGTAAGTGTCATATAATCAGTTTGTGTTGCCCAGCACCTATTTGGATCTACTTTTTATGGGAAGGTGGGGTAATGTAAAAATAATCTCGGAATCCACGGTCCTGGAACAATTGCATTTACTAATTCTACAATAAAAGGACTTGTAGCTACATATAACACCAAGTAGGGTCAGGGGTCTAAAAGTCTGACACCACTAGCATGAAATGGTTAAAATGACTAAAATACTCCTATTTTGCATTATTCTTTGCATTATCAATTATGTTATCATGCTGACTTATTGAGGATTAAATATATTTAAAATGTTATACAAGATGGCACACGGTGGCGTAGTGGTTAGCATTGTGGCCTCGCACCTCCATGGTTGAGGCCTTTGGTTCCCACCTGTGTGAGTGGAGTTTGCATGTTCTCCCGGTGCTTGTTGGGTTTCCCTTTGGTAATTCGTTTTCCTCCTACAGTCCAAAGACATGCAGATTAGACTAATTGGCATTTCCAAATTCGCCGTAGTGTGTGTGTGTGTGTCCTGTGATGGATTGGCAACACACACACTGGGTGTACAGGGTGTAAGTCTCCTGGGATAAGCTTTAGGCCATCGTGTGCAACCTTCTATAATATTTAAAATTTATTTAATCCTTAGGCTACCCTGTACACAGAATAAGAGGTATTGAAGATTAATTGGTTAATTAATTAATTGGTTGATTCATTGATTGATTGATTGATTTCATGATTGATGAATATTATACATGTTGTATATACATTATTCATGTATAAATTCAGTCTGTTACCAGTCTACTGTTTAAGATTAGTGTTGGCCTGATCCATTCAAGATTCATCAAGATTCATCACACCTCTCATTTCTGAGGAAAAACACGTGTTTCTAATTTCTCAAAACTTTTTGTAACTTTGTAACTTTTTTTTTTTTTGGTAGGTAAAATTACATATGCCCAATTTTTTGTGTTATCTCAGACATTTAGACTCAAAGACACATAGAGTTGCGATCAGAAGAAGTTTACATTCACTCATCATGAACATGAATGCCATGGACATATTGGGTTTTCTGAAACCAACACAAGGTCAAAATGATACATACAAAGTCTATATAGTCAGTGATGCTGAAAATCATTAAATGAATTATATAAAATCATTAAATTATAAATGAACCCCCATCTTCCATGTTGAGGAAATCCACTAAATTACAGTTGGGGTAAACATAATTAATATCACATGCATGGAAACATAAGCACATTCCTATTTCTGGAATGTGTACATTAAGAATTTAACACTGTCCACATAGTACTCAAGTTTAAAATATTTACCTGTTCACGTAAAGGTACCCCTTGCATCGACTGTATATTATAGGGTTGTCATGACACTTTTCAATTCAGTACGTTTTTGGGTACTTATTCATCTGTCTTTTCAAACCTGTACAAATTCCATATGTATGTGATATTTGAAAATGTCCTAAGCGATGTGCTGCTTGTTTCTTCGAAAATGAAATGCATATACCGTTACACGCCTGCTCTATTATAATCGCCACATAATGCTTTATTAAAAGACATCATGGTATAATTTAACTTAACCTAAGGAGTTGGACGATGTAGGAAAAATATACATACCTTCAGGATGTAGCATGTAATTTTCTGCATGGTAAATTGGTTCTTTTCCCATAGTCTTGCAGTATGCTGGTCAGCCATTTGACCACTCATCCATTCGTTTCTGCGCTCGAAATGGAGAGTACATCACCATGGACACCAGCTGGTCCAGCTTCGTCAACCCCTGGAGCCGCAAAGTGTCCTTTGTTATTGCACGACACAAAGTCCGCATGTGAGTATGAGACTTGCTTTTTGTGCTAAAACCAGTGTTTAATTTAGATCTCTGACTTCTGACCTATAGTTTTTAAAGTAATTGAAGCACAGATGTAATATTATAATAATGATGATTAATATGATTTAGTCTTAAGTTTCTCATGGTTGGACAGTACTATATGCCTCAGCTGAATGTATTATATTTTCATTAAACTCATTTTCTTAGGCAAGTGCAATATGGTGAAAGAAACAATAGGTTTGACTGGCTTGGAATTTTCCAGGGGTCCAGTAAATGAGGACGTCTTTGCAGCACCAGCTGCAGCTGAGGGTAAACCGGTGGACTCAGATATCCAGGATCTAACAGAACAGATTCATCGGCTTCTTCTTCAGGTTAGTCAGTCCATAAGGACAAAGAAACACAAGAGTTTATGCCAATAAATGTTTTTTTTTTTTTTAATAAGTTAATGGCCAGTGTAATTATTAGAGATAGGAATCACCACGGACCAGCCAATACAATATTATCACAATACCCAGATAACTAATTGATTAGTATTGAGATTCTGTAAATATCATGATTTTATAAAGATCTCGGTTTGAATCATTTAAAGCGCCCCATCTGTAGGATTAAAGCAGAACTGCAACATTTTACCACCTCAAATGCCAACATATCTAAATTAAAAAGCAATTTTAAAAAAACACATTTTTGTCAGTGTGGCAATACAAAAGAATCTCGATACATACCCAAATAGATTTTTTCCCCATCTCTAGCGAATATATTTTCTTGACTTAATAAATACACACATATATAAATGGCATTAATGATAAACGCTCTAAACAGTCATTGTCGTCCCCCTCTTCTCTCTCTCTCTCTCTCTCTCTCTCTGTTTATGTGGGTGTAGCCAGTACATAATAATGGTTCAAGCAGTTATGGAAGCCTAGGCAGTAACGATCATCTGGTGAGTGTGGCCTCATCCAGCGACAGCAATGGAAACGGAGCCCGTCCACGCGCAGATGACGAAGAAGGTCGAGCCAAACCTGTAAGTCATGCTAGCTGATTCATCATATGGTCAAAGATTTGTGTACAGCTGAAATGTGGACCTTCTCTAATTGTATCACAAAGTAGAAAGCACAAAACTGTCTAGGATTTGTACACTGTTGCATTAAGTTTTCTCTTCACGGTTGCCCAAACTTGTTACACTATGACAGTGCTCCTGTCTGTATGGAGAGGGTTTACCAAGGCTAGTGTGTAAGAACTTGAGTACCTGACCTGACATCAGTACCTGATGGCTGTTTGGTATCTGGTGGCTGGTTAGGTATCCACATACTTTTGGACATACAGATTCAACACATATACAAAAGACATACTATGTGCACCTTTCATGGTTTTACCACTCTAAGAGATACAGTATTTAAATTTAAAAACAACTTTAAGTTTTTTTAGTACAATTAATAATGGGGATGCTCTTAACCAAGCTACTATACTCAAAAAATAGTACACTTCTAAATAGTATGCTTATTCATAAAGTTCATGATATGATAATAATCACTGAGATGTAAATAATTCATTCAAACTACTCCGGTTACATCTACTGAAAACCATTAACCTTATAATAATCTAAAGCTAAATCTCTACATGTTAGTTACAATTTTTCTGAAGTTCAGTATTATAAAAATCCATTAAATTGAGGGATCCAAAAGTGAAATTGCTGCTATCTGACATTCTTTTATGCATTTTAAATATTTACATGAATTGCAGATTTGCTACATCCTCATTTTTCTTTAATGACAGTATGCACTGAATCTGGCAAAATATATACCCTCTGTATATATTTTATGGATGCTATACTTAGTGTGAACTTGCACAATTACCAGTTATGGATTTGGCTTTAAAAAATGTACTGCAGACAAACAATATAGGACATCGTACACATTTTGGCTTCACCTATTAGCCACGTTCATGGTAGGTCTCCATATACTGTATGTATTTAATCTCTAGCGCATTACCATTGTACTTATTGGGCTTTTTTTCTTCCACAGAGAACATTTCAGGAGATCTGTAAAGGTGTTCATATGCAGAAGAACCAGGGACAGCAGTTCAGAAAGAGTCCAGGCAGTAAGTAAAATATGCCTCTATTTCTGTGCTTACATGTGTGTCAGTGTATGAATGTCTCTCTAAGAAGAATAAGAATGATCATGTACTGTATGGCATAATGCTAGGACTGAAGAAGACGCAGAATGTACTGAGAACTAAACCAGTTACACTTTCTTCAGCAGAACCGCTCCAGAAAAGTCCAGTAGTCCGGCCCAAGGATTCCGCATATCCAGTAAACTTGAAAGAGAGTGTTGAAGAGCAGCAGGACAGCATACAGGAAGAACTAAAAGACCAGACTGTCTACTCATACCAGCAAATCAGCTGCCTGGACAGTGTAATTAGGTACAACGTGATAGTAAGCTGTTGTTACAAGTACAAAGAATAAAGAATAGCATATTGAATTTAATTACATTTTTATATTTAAGAAAGTTATTAAATTTGCTGATTACTTTATGGCCATCATGTTGTCTGTATTACATTTAGGGCATTTGGTATAATCTCTTATCCAGACCGACTGACAGGTTAACTGTATAAATCAACAAATCCCATGAGAACAAATAACATGTTATTTTGGCTGTTACTTGTATTTATATAGGTTCATTTATTTTTCCCAAGGTTCATTTATTTGGGACTCTCACATCACTTTAATAATAAGTCACTTTCATGCATATTTGCACAAATTTACATTAAAATGTCCATATTTTCTATATTTTTCTATTTGTACAGAATATTTTTTATTTGTACAGAAATATTTTTACTTTATTTTACCTAGCTAAATTTTATTTTCTATTGTATTATATTACAATATTTTTCATATTTATTTCTTTTAAATAAGCTTACTTTTAAGGTCACTGGCAGTCATGTATGCATTTCACTGCATATCATACTGTGTATGACTGTGTATGTGACAAATATGAATTTGATGTTCCATATAGGGTTTTTATGCCTCTGCCACTAGGTGGCCGAGGTGTTTTGTCTTGAATTGTCTTTTCATTCATGTAAGATTCATATTATATCAAGAACTACACCTCTTTAAATGTAATTATTATTGTTCCCAGCAGATCAGGGACAAGGCTTTTAAAAAGTCTGTGGTTACAGACGATGGATGCATAAAGTCACTCTCAAGCTGTTAAATCAGCCATTTTTTATGAAAATGCTTATCTCTCGCTCTCTTTCTATCTCTCAGGTATCTAGAGAGCTGCAATGTGCCTATCACAGTGAAACGTAAATGCCAGTCATCATCCAATACCACTTCCTCTAACTCAGACGAGGACAAACAGAAGGGAGCTGAAAGTTCTATGCCGGTGGCAGAAGGTAAAAAAATTTTTTTTACAAACAACAACATGCACTTCAAGTCATTTAACCACTAACCACATGTGCTGCAGCAGTAGAATTATGTGTTCAGTGGTTTCAGTTGAAGTGAACAAAAAGTGCTAACTTTCTGTTGTTTAAAAACAAGCAACTATTATATGTTTTCATATTCATCTTTAAAATGCACGTCACCAATCAAAGCGTTTTATTAATACCCATCAGTGTGATTCTGGGATGAATAACAACGAGGAATAAAAGTAACTAGCCAGAGGTTTACAAATTATTCTTGATTATAATTGATGAGATATAATGGGAAAAGAGTGAATCTGGAACCAGCGTAGGTTGCAGAATTGCATAATGTGCAGTTGCAGAATCTTTTGGGTCAATATGCAATACATTATTAATTAACAACAGATTTTATACATTTTATATGTATGAATGTTTTTTTATTATTCATTTATTATTATTATTATTATTATTTAACATCCTTAATATCAATGTCCTGTGCAGGATATTTTACTGTTAATATGTATTTTTAGTACGACAAATACTACATATTATTTCAACTTAATGTCAAGCTAAAAATTCATGCATATTTCCACTGGTTGCCCCTGTTGTCCTGACTTGTTTTAAATTGCATGTATCCTTTAGCATCCGGACACCTGAAGTCCCAAGGCAGTCTTTCATCTCTGGATGTGTCGAAGAAGCCGAATGGCTCGAGCGTGGTGGGCACTTCACTCACTCCCTTGGCGCTACCCAGCAAAGCTGAGAGTGTGAAGTCCATAACCAGCCAGTGCAGCTACAGCAGCACTATCGTACACGTGGGTGACAAAAAAACCCAGCCAGAGTCAGGTAGATAAGGCAAATAAGTTAATCAACAATAAGAATGTCAGTGAACAGTAACATGGTTAAAGAAAATTAATTTTGCTTCTCACAGCATTTCTCTTTAATGGTTATTATGAGCTACCACTAGGTGGCGGCAACAGTTAGTGGCATAGTGTGCAAGGTTTGTAACTGGGAAGCTACCAGCTACTAAAATTTCTCAAGTAAGGTGTGTTATGGTATAAGTGCTAACTACAAAGCCTACAAGGCAACTAAAACAAGTTTAGCATGAATTTGAAAAAATAATATCAAAGTTTCCCACAGTACAATATACACATCAACTTTTTTCAAGTAAAAATTGTCTTTTAAAGCCTGTATCATTCTCCGCTTAATCACATAATATCAACAAAAGTTGAGGACTTGAAGTGATCAGCTTTCAGTAGAGAGCTGAATCACCTTGTTTTTATACCTGTATTTGGCAAATGTGGTTAAATCAAACGCTTAAATAATCAGCTGGCCTCATGGAATTTTATTAGCTAGTAGGTAATGCAGCATTATGTGAAATTAGGTGCGAGAGCGTAATCTGCCCTCAAAATAACTGATTTGCTCATTATGTGTGTGTATGTGGACATATGGTGCTTTTAATCAGCTGTTATCAGCTTATCTGTTATACTCATTAAAGACCTGTGACAGTATAACATTGAGATCTATGCTGTAAATGAAATTAACCACTAGAGGGCGAACTTAACCATCCTGTCCAGAAATAGTGTTCTGTGAAAAGTTGACACACAGGGATCTAAAGATTGCAGCAATGATATAATGATTAAATAAACAGTTAAAAATGCCAGCTGGCACCTGCTAGCTTTCACTCGTTATTCATTTGCTATTTATATGTAATTTTACATATTTTTGACAGTAAAAGAACTGCAGAAATACAGTTTATTTATGATTGCGCACTAAATGAAAAGGTCTGCATTATACAGTGAATGAACATGAATTCCCTCCTGTTTTTCTCACACAGAAATTATTGAGGATGGTCCTAGTGCGGGAGACACAGCAGAAGGCACACCCACCTCAGCCACTCCTCCTGTCACAGTTACACCGCCGAGCCAGGAAAGAGAAGCGTACAAGAAACTCGGCCTGACCAAGCAGGTGCTGGCCGCACACACACAAAAGGAAGAGCAAGCATTTCTCAACCGATTCAAAGAGCTAAGAGGGGTTCACACTTTCAAAGCAGACTACCTGGAGAAGCAGAAAGGACAAGCCGCCGATGGTGAGCGTGGATTATCTTTGGGGTTTGCGATTTAGTCTTTTATTCATTAAACCCTAGTTTAGAATCATTTACCAAGGCAAAATCTCAGCTCGAAAATCTGTCAGCTGAGCTGAAAATAAACAGAAGTGAGGAGGCAGAGTTCACACCTTGTCAAACACTGTGTAGAACGTCACTGCGAATTTCAGTCAGCAAAGCGGATTTTAACAACGCTCGTTAATTTATTGCATGAGAGAGTCATTCTTTGACTGAAGCCCAAATAAGTACATTCCGATCCCGTGTACCAACGAAAGAGTGGGAGTAGGTGAAGTGCCACCCTGGTAGCGTAAGCCCTGACTCAACATGTTGGCTGTTAGTTTGGCGACACTTTTTTTTTTCTAAATATAGCCTGAGGAAAGGAATAGAGCTCCAAATACGGGCTAAGATCCTACTACTAAAGTAAACTTATACTCAGTGAAATTTTTAAGGGAAGTTAAAAACAATTAACTTAAGGTTAAGGGCGGGGGGGGGGGTTATAGCATGTTACACATTGCTGAAAAGTGAGACCTTGTGTTACTCTTTCGGTCAATATCTTTTTGTTAGATATTTACTAAGATCGAGTAGCTATTTTATCCGAAAACTCAGGTACCATTATTTCCATAATTCTCCATCTCAATCATGAGTCCATGACCTGAGTGGTCCTTACTCTTTATTATGAGAATAATTCCTATTGTTGACTGTAAATGAACATTGCCATTTCACCAGAGTTTCTATTTGACTGGACATGCTCCCTCTCACTCACTCACGTATTTACTCATTCTCTATAACGCTTTATCCTGTACAGGGTCCCATGCCTAGGACACTCGGTGGACTAGGCGGGTACACCCTGAATAGGATGCCAGTCTTGGGGCACAAGCATATATGCACTCACATGCTCAGTCACACACTACAGGCAATTTTGAAACACCAATTTATGAAAAATCCACAAAGCATAGGGAGAAAACATAAACTCTGTGTACACAGAGCCGTCAATCAGAAAGGTCCGAGCCATAGTGATGACCAGAATTAAGTCCAGTTTTTTTTTTTTTAATAGTATGTCTGAAAACCTTTATTCTACTTACACTCTAGCAATTTGCCAGATTATGCCAGCTAGGGCTGTGATTGCAGGTATATGTTAAAGAAATCTAATATTATAAGATGCTTTAAATAGCAGCATGTTTTGCATATTATTAGAAATCTGTTTATTAAATTATGTGTCATGTCTGCCTTACACGTCTCTGTGAATGAGTTGTGTACAATTGCTGATGTCACTGCTGCCAGAACAGCTGACCAAAATAATGCTGACCAAAAATTAAACAACTTTAATCAACACCTGCTGACCAAACATATTTAATTATATTTATGCTGTAATGTGTATCAGTGTGACAAACTGTAACTAATTAGTAAGAGGCCAGTATTCTCCTTATTAAAATGTAGTTAAATCCCATTAAGCACTGTTTGTTTTTCATTCCATTATTTATACGTTTCTCTCTTCCTCTTCCCTTTTCCTTTTGTACAGCCGGACCTTCTCCGTTTGGTAAGCAGGGCGGGAGAGCAGAACCCGCCACTGGCCGCGGGGGCCGCAACAGAAAATCCAAATCAAAGCGCGTCAAACAGAACGAATCATCTGACAGTACAATCTCACATCGAAGGCAGCTGTTCAGGCAAGAACTGCGAGGACTGAACCAGACGTCATGGTCTCCTTCAGACACCTCACAGTCTGCTTTTCCTATCGCTTACCCAGCTGTTGTGCCTGCGTATCCCCTCCAGGTCTACCCAGGGACCAATACTATTCCACCCAGAGTGGATGCTCCACAATCAGGGTTTGGAGACAACCAGTGTACCCAGAATCCACGCTTCCCCATGCCAACCATGCAGCCACAATTCCCTGCCCCTCTTGTCACACCCATGGTGGCACTTGTTCTGCCTAACTACATGTTCCCACAGCTAGGAAGTGCCCCACGTCAGACTTTCTACCCTGAACAGGTGACCATTAGCTGTTAACTTAAATTTTTTTGCATTTAATATTTTTATATAGTATAATTAGGAAAGACAGTATGTAAACAATTATTAATGATTATTCTTTTTTTTTTTTTTTTTACTCTCTTACAGGCATTGTTCCCACCCACTCAGGTTCCATTCCAACCCCAGACCACATTTCCTGTGCAGAATCAGTTCACCCCGCAAAACCCTTTCCCAGCTCAGCCATTCCCTTTCACGATGCTGGACAAGCAACCCAAGCCCACAGAGCCAGAAACAAGAGAAGAGCCTTCGCGAAGCTCCACCCCTCAATTACTGGGGGGACGGGACCAGTCATCTCCACCTTTGTTCCAGTCCCGGTGCAGCTCGCCACTGCAGCTCAACCTTTTGCAGCTGGAGGAGAGCCAGCGCTCCAATGAAAGACAGGAAACCACGGCAACCTCTGCTGGTACTCCTGGCAGCGCTGCAGTGGAGAAAGGAACGAACACTGGCATGCAGACCAACACAGACAAAGAGCCAGTATGGGCCTGAGTTCTTTTAACTTGTCTTTTCTGTTTTACCTTGCTTTTGCTTTATTTCTCCACCAGATGGCATTATTGTTGTTATTAATGAAAAACAGTCCATGAAAAGGAATGAATAAAAAAAATATATTTGCCCCTTGATATTAATAGCCCTATCACAGCTCTTTCTGAAGATTAATTGACAGTTGTTATGGTATGATCTAAAATGACCTGTTTAGAACTTATATTAGGATGACAAAAAAATAGGAATAGACCAATGGGTGCAGCGTTAATAGTTAGCAAGCAACTTACAATATGATTTTTTTTTCCTTGCATGTGTTGTTTTGCAGGAAGATGCAGATGATGGCCACCACTGTGATGCTTTCTCTTCATCTAGTGATATGTTGGATATCCTCATGCTGGCGGACTCTCGCTCTGGCACCGGGTCAGCCACGTCCGGGTCCATGGGATCTGCTTTTAATGGCTGTGGCATGTCAGCTTGTGGAAGTGGTGGATCTGCTAGTGGAACTGGTATGCATGTCCATTTGGTGTTTTTATGACACTAGAAGCAAATAGGAAATCCCATAGTGTGCATATGCACAGAGGAGATCCCTGTAACACAACAGGGGTTAGAATTATGTTATGTGTTAGATATACTGTTTTACCTCAGTACAAATGACATTTTTGTAGATATGTAAATAGGCTAGCATGGAGACTTGTCCATTACTCTGAAACATTCTGATATATTAGTCTTCATTTGCAAATAAGACTGTAGGCCTACGCCAGATATTAAGGTATTGGTGATTACTAAATTGTTGCCTTCTGAATGAAAATTTTTCATATGGATGGAAATTTACGTACCTACTTATTTTATGTAACATTTTAAAAGTCATTGACATGTTTTGCAGTGATTTCCCTCACTCTTCTCTTCTCTCTCTCACATACTCTTTTTTTTTTTCTCTATCTTACACAGGGAGCAGTCGTACCAGCAATAACAGCAGTAATTATTTTGGCAGCGTGGACTCTTCACAGAAGTCCCATAAAGCCAAGAGACCAGGAGGTGGCATTTCAGGTCCCTTGGAGTTAGAGGAGAGTGAGAGTTTGATCAAATACGCGTTGCAAGATCCTCTGTGGCTCCATTCTGCCAACGTGGACAAGACTGTAATGATGACATACCAGTTGCCCTCTCGGTGAGTGCGTGTAAACATAACTAAACGTATCTTGTCACTATTCATAAAGTCAGCATTAATGATCCCTGTGAAGTTTTCTGAAAAAGCATGGAGGGGAAGAGAAGGACAAGGAAATAGGAATAAATAACAATCACACTAGGATATTTAAGACTTGTGATTGATATGACTTTGCAAGTGTAATTTATCATTTTAGCTATAATTAAGAAAAGGTCAACGGTATAGAATAGCAAGGTGTACAAAATACTCTACAGCGGTCTTAAGTAATTGTGGTATTTTTATTAAGTATTCAATATTCAATATAAGTATTGAAAGTATTTATAGTGATGTAAGAGGAGATAGTTTAACTAGAGCATTATTCTTCTAAGTGTTCATATGGATCCACAAGGTTAATAAAATTACACTTTAAATTTAAACATCAGTTGGTTGGTATGCATTTGTTTCCCTTTCCTTGCTTTCAGCTCTCTTAAGGTTGAAACAGGCAATCAAATATCATTATGATTTTTTGATTATTTGCTTAGAATATCATGTTTTTTATGTGTGTTCATTTCTCTTTAGTGATGTTCAGCAAGTGTTGCGAGATGACTTGGAGAAACTGAGGCAGATGCAGAAGAGTCAGCCGCGGTTTTCTGACGAGCAGAAGAGGGAGCTGGCTGAGGTTCACCCCTGGGTGAGAGGAGGCGGTCTACCAAAAGCCATTAACATTGAGGTGAACTCCAAGAAAAAGCACTTCACACACAAGACCAGATAGGCATTTTACATCTAGCCCAAAAAGTGTCAGCTAAGTGACAAAATGTAAAGCCAATATGAAGCAGTGAGCCATAACATTAAAACCACTGACAGGTGCAGGAAATTAACAATGATTATCTTGTTACAATGACACCTACTGTATCAGGTGGTTGGATATATTAATATTATATCAAATAAACAGTTTTCAAAGTTTATGCCTTGTAAGCAGTGGAAATAGACAAGCGCAAGTGATCTGAGCGACGTCAAGAAGGCCTTGGACAGAACAACTCCAAATAGAAGGTCTTGTGGGGTTGCTTCCGGCGTTAGTGCCTATCAAAATTAGTTAAATAAGGGTCAGGGTCACTGATGCACGTAGGATGGCAATAATAGCAAATCTGGTCATAGAACAATTATTATCCCACTATAAAACAAGTTGCTGTTCTCATTCTCGAACAGGCAGTGCACTTCAGCTTTCTGCGTATAGGGCTATATAGCCACAGACCAGTCAGAATGCCCATGCTGACCCCCGTCTCCCACTGAAATCATCTACGGTGGGCATACAGTATGAGAATTCAGTTCAGTTTTATTTATATAGCACTTTTAACAATGGGCATTGTCACAAAAAAGCTTAATAAAAATAATCAGACAAAAAAGGAAACCTATTCTCATTTGGGTGATATGCATAGCGCAACCAAACATAATTAACTTTTGTAACTGTCCTATGTGCTATGAAGTCAAACCATGCTATAAAGTCAAATGTGTAATTGTATAACAGGAAAAGTCCACTTTGTTGTGGTTACCAAAATGTCAACTGATGTAGACTTGAGTGCACAACTGTTCTTGGCACTTTCACTCAGAGCAACTGCAGTCATAAGCCACCATAGCAAAAATACCTCAATCAAATGTGGGCCAAAATCATCTTTATGGTTTTTAAGTGGAACCATTTTCAGGAACATGACAGAGTTCAAGTACAATTTCCCCAGATCTCGGTCCAATTGAGCATTTGTAGGATGTGATGGACTTACAGAACCTAAAGGATTGATTGCCAACGTCTTGGTGCCAGATACTAGAGCACAGCTTTAGAGGTCTTGTGCAGTCCGAATCTCGACAGGGCAGAGCTGTTTCGGCAGCACAAAGGCGGCCTACACAAAATGAATTAAGCAGATGGTTTTAATGTTATGGCTGATCAGTTTATTGCATTTAACTAAGATTAAAACACTATTCACAATTATGCAAGTGGCCAAGAAGTTCCGGTACTTAATTTTGTTTACATTGTTATTTCCTTAGTCTGATTTAGGAAAGTTAATTTATCTTAATTTATAAAATGCTTAGATTTTAAACCAAAACTGAAAAATTAGGACTATATATTAGCAATTAAATGATTTCATCATTGTTTCAGTATAAGTTTTGTTGACTAGATATACATTATTGTATCACTGTCAACTGACAAATAAATCAATGAAGCATTATAGTAATTGTTAAATTAATGTTTAAGAAACATGTAGTAGCATTTAGTTGTAGATGTGTAATACATGTTAAAAAATTTCTACAGCAAATTGTACACTTTTGTACTTCCAATTGCTGGGTGATTTTCTGTCATATCACTTGGCAGCAAAACAAATATAATTTTTTTCTGATAATAATGTGTGAAATGTATACATTGGCTACCCTCAGGCTATAATCTCTGATGTAATTATTTTTATCACCTGTAGTAATATTATTGCATGTGATTAAACCTCTTCAGTCTGACATCCAGTACAACTTTCTGTAATTCTTGTAAGAATCGAGCTAATATAAGTGTTTATCTGTTGCATGTTGGGAAGGCGTGTGTTGGCTGTAAAGGAGTCACAGAGACAGTGGTGGAGGAAGAGCTCCCAGACCTGCACATGGGGGAATCCGACGTCACAGCCTCCTCTCATGACCAGAGGCAATGAAGAGCTTGTATATACTGTATAATTATACACATACACACACACACAGAGCACTGATCTGGGACAGGAAGTGTGTGTACTTGTAAAAAAATGGCATAGATTATGTTAAGATATTAGGTGGAGTATTATGGCATTTGCTGTGTGTGTGTGTGTGTGTGTGTGTGTGTGTGTGTGTGTGTGTGTGTGTGTGTGAGTGTGTGTGTGTGAAGGCGGTGTGCACGTGCATATCGGTATGCGCATGTGCGTGTGTGAAGTCGAGATGTCTGTCAGTGAAATTCATAGACTCCACAGGGTTTTAAGACAATGTCCTTGTGACATAAAAGTTTTCTGTTTTTCTGTTTTTTTCTTTCAATTTCTCCTTGAATACCTCAACTATGACTGTAGTAACTTGTATGTGAAAAAGGTCAAGAAGCATTTCTGCTGGAAAAGGCTATGAGAATGAGCTTCAATTATAACAAATAACAGCAAATGCATATCATATCTTATCATCAGTAAGTATACCTACATACAATTTTGAAAAACGAGATAGGAAAAGATAAAACTATCCAGCTAAATACTAAAGACCAAGCTTCATACTGCCTCATTAAACCCTGAACCTGAGAGTTCCAAAACAAGTGTAATGAAAATTGTTTAATATACAGAGTTTTATGTAAGTTATTGTATAAGCTAGAACCTTAATGACGATTATGGACAGATGTGTTCAAAGAGAACTGTGGTACGAGTCACAAAAAGTTTTTTTTTCTTCCTAAGAAAGAGACATCGAGTTAGAAAAAAAAATAAAAATCTGATAAGATTTGACATTGGATATGTCCAAAACAGCTTCTTACTCTAGTAAGTAGGAATAGAGTATATTCATATTCAATTAAACAGCAATTAATATATTAATATTTAATTTATAGTAAATAAATTATGCTTTTTATTCTCATGAAACACCCTTAAAAGCACTTTTTTACAATGTTTGTTTTGTTTTCCTTTTGTTTTTATTTTTATTTTTTGGAGGGAGGTGATGAGATTTATTAATTGAAATATATTTTTCTTTTAAGCTTCAGTTAGGAAAGTTTGCACAATCAAATACAGTTTATTGTTGGCTATACCGAAGGTATTTTGTGTCCGATGTTGTATAGGATTTGTTTCTTAAAAAATAATAATAAAGTGATATTTTTAGAAAAATGCTTGATTGGAGTTTTGATTTTTTTTAAAGCATTTTTAATTTACATAGCGTTTTGAAAAGGCAAAATAAGTTCAATTCACAAATGGGAATTCCAATGTTGAAAACGCTTGAGACGTATACAGGACATCACACAGCAACACAACTAGCAAGAGAAAAGCTATTAAGTGATTTAAATTATAGAAAATGAAGAACAAATAATAAAATGTGTTTGTCTTGTTCATGAAACCTATGGACATAAGCTCTGAATCTGATTACATCGGACGCTGAGGTGACCGTTAGAACCGTGTGTCTGTAACTGGAGCCGTTTTGGTGCCATATGCTCAAAATGCTCCTTTCTTTCTGCCTCAGACGGCATTTCCTGCTCGTTTTATTACAACAGTTTTCCGGTGTACAGCCTCTCTTGGGTTTTAGTGGCCCTTTAAGCGGCGCTGAGGGCGCAGAGACTGGACGCGACGTGAAGAGGATGCGACTGCCTTTGATGAAAGAGACCTGACAGTCGTTCACACCTCTCCAGCCAATTTGAGGACGAGGTGTTAAAAAGTCCGGATGACACTAAAGTCGACACCTCGCAGACGCCACTACAATCCGCCTGATCAGAGGAGCAGCTTACCTTACAAGCTGACAACAGTCCGCCAAGTTTCTAATGTGGATTTGGGGGAAAATGGTTAATACGTTTTTTTTATATTCCACACTGACCAGAGGATCAAACAAAATACAAACTATTATCCAAAGAATATGCGCTGGGGGTTAAGCCTACATCAATATTTAGGGCCCAAGAATGATGACATCATACCTATGTCGTCATAGGGTGAGAGGGGCCATATTGTTTTCATCCTTGTTATTTTACTGTCCATTTTATCTGTCATATCAGTTATGCCACTAAACTGAACAGTACTGAAGAAGTGCTGTATCTACGATCATTGCCAAATCTGTGGTTAGAGATTGGTTTATATATGAACATTTGATCATGCCAGGTTATAAGTTAGTTGTACAACAGTG
Organism: Dolichallabes microphthalmus; assembly: GCA_026413445.1. Classification (NCBI taxonomy): domain Eukaryota; kingdom Metazoa; phylum Chordata; class Actinopteri; order Siluriformes; family Clariidae; genus Dolichallabes; species Dolichallabes microphthalmus. Next base: position 7,672,058 of record JAOTQY010000020.1, on the reverse strand, counting down.
TACTAAATCTACCCTGGACGTGGCTTATTTCACGTGTCTATTAACACTTATAATAACAACGAGGGAGCGAACGTCCACGTCTTGTTTAGATCTCACCATCTATTTCACAGACCTAAATTTATCCAGTGATATAAAGTTTAATTAAATCCTTGGTCTTCTATCCTTCTGTGCTGTTAAAATCAAAGTGAGCCTGCTGAAGAGCTTTCTAACAACAACGTTTTTTTTCTACAAAGGAGTTTGTCATAGCCCAAATAAAATGCTTCGTCTATAAAATTGTTTGTCATGTAGATGCTGCTAAGTTAGTGTATTAGTGTGCTTCTATTAATTATAACCCTATAATATCCACAACCACATCACTTGATAATGTGTGAACCAGCCAAGCCCCAAAAGGCTTTGGAAGAATGACAGCTGGGATTGTCAGCTCTGGATTACCGACCATCAGAGGTGTGGGGTTTCCTACACACTCCAAAGAGAACTTTCTCACCTTAAGCCTGCATAAGCAAAGTGTGGGAACGATGCCCCCTGTGCTCTTGACCTCTACTTATTTCAATTGTTAATGTTTTTTATTTCTAAGAATTCTACTCATGAAATTCAATAGTGGCAGCTAGTGTGTGAAGTCTGATGACGTGTAATAATATGTAATTATACCCCATGTCTGTTATGAGACATCATGCTTTAGTAGTTTACCACAGTGTAAACTGAACACATTTTATCTCACAAGACAAATACAAATGAACACATTGTAAAAGAAATGTTTTTAATGAAGAAAACGCATGTCATCAATATATCTACAGCAACAATGAAATATTTACATTTTCTGTCTACAATAATAAAATACAGATAAGCACTTCCTAGAAATACTCATCAGAACAGTCTCGTCTTAATTAATTAATTTATTTATTTTTACGTATAAAAAAACACACTTAAATACGCTACAAAGATGCTGATGTTGCAGTGTTATTATTAGGTTGACGCGCGGCTGTTTCACCATGAAGAGCTTTTCAGAACTGTTACACACACTTCTCGTTCGCAGCTAAAATGTCCAGTTTCTCTGAACTAACATTATACCTAACAGCTACACAGGTTCTGTTGCATACGTCTCACTGCTACGTTTCAAGGATCTGTCCACGTCTACCAGGGCCTCCATACAGACTTAGAGTAGAACACAGTAGGCACGTTATCCTGAGCGTCCCGGCTGTCCACGTGACTGTGATCGGTGTCGGTCTCGTCGATGTCCGAGCACAGGTCGTCGCTTGATGAGCTGGACGGGGACGGTGAGAGGTCTGAGGGGGTGCCGGAGGCTCCTCCATCGCGTGGGGACAGCACGGAGTACACCCCGTCGCCCGACCAAGCCCCACCGGGCCCACGATCTCCCACCATCAAATCAGAAAGCAAATCCTGAAAGCGATCTTCGTCGTTCAGAGGCATACACTCCAGTAAATGGTTGAGCAGGTCCGCTGCAATGGTGGCGTCGATGCCGGGACAGCTGGACACGAACGTGTGCACTTCATGCATGCACTGGATATAACCGGCGGTGAAGCGCTCACTCGCCTCACGGTTCATGCTGTCAGCTGCCGAAGGAAAGACAAACACATGAGTGGCTTTGATCAATTTAAGGTCTGATTAAAGAGTTGGCAAATGATCCTTGAGCACACCTAACTCACATTTCGCTCTGTTTTGAAGAATACTTTCCACGTGCTTCACGGTCATTTCCAGGACTTCTGCGTTCTCCATCTTTGTCTGCGCCTAATCATGACACAAAGAGTGTTAAAGCATGCTAATTGTTCGCCCTGGTTCTGCAGAAAACGAGCTGTCATGTGGATGTGTAGGCGTTAAAGTTGGACAAGTGATCAGCGCGACTTACGTCTGAGTCGGTCACAAGCAAGCGCAGCTCCTGCAAACTTTCATTAATCCGGGCGCGCCTCTTCTTCTCCACCAGCGGCTTTCTCGTCTGCACACATGTAACGTTACATAGCATTAAGCATCGCTGCAAACACTAGCAAAGCCAGGAACGATGGCAAGATCACACAAAACAGTTCGTACCTTTCTGTCTCCTTTGATCCCATAATAGTCATCCTCACTCTTGCCGTTGCGGGAGGCAGGGGCCATGTTGTGGTGGTGCAGATATCCGAGAGAGAGAGAGAGAGCGCTCCAAACAAGCACGCAGCGCCGTTACGGATTCTGAATGGAGGGCAGATGGCCGGCGAGCGCAGTCTGAAACAAAGGTCTACACACGGTGCTAACAAGCGAGGCGGGTATTGTGCTAGAGCGGGCAACCCAAGGGGTGCATTTATGGAGCCTGATTTACATGTGAATGGAGCGCGGAGTGCGCGAGAGAGCTGACGGCGAGCTCGCGCACAAAGAGAGCCAATCAACTGCAGCCCCTTTGTCTCGCTTTCGAAAACCAACCCACCCTGAGGAGTGTGTAGCGGAGGGGAACGCTTCGATTTCCCTGTCCCAGATCAGCGCCTCTGTTCAGTCATACCACCACAACAATCTACTACTACTAATAATAATAATAATAATAATAATTAGAGGAAGTTAAAGTGATTTGTAAACATTTAATATAGGCTTGGTAATTAATAGACAGATACAAAAATCTGCACTGAATGAATTTGTAAATGATCAGACCACAGATAAACCCCAGTTCATATAACATTAAGATATTACCTGTTTATCATCTTTTAATATGCCATCCTCCTGTTTACCTGTAATTGATTGTTTACCTGTAATGCAATTAGGTTTATTAATAATAGTTGCATTTTAATTGGTATAATTTAAAATTCATTGTGATTTTAAATCGCTTTCTATCTAGATGCCAATCAGACGTCTCTCTATATAATATTTATTTTTCTCTGCTTATTTACTTACTTAGTAAATAACGAAAATGTCTCCCTCTGCTGGACACTCCGTGTATGTTTCCACGTCAGTTGTTGTGCCAGTTACACAGCTTTCGAGGACAGCCTATTTTTACACAGACGACCAACGAGGCCATGATATAAGAAGCCTAATTATTATGCTGACGTAATTCGATAAACAGAGTGATTAACGTGTGTTGCTTAATATATGACCATTTAACTTTCATGTTGTATACGTCCAGGTACACAAATCTACCGTAATAAACGGTTCACTGTAGCATGAGAGCAGTGTGTGTGGGTTTGGACGCAAGCACAATCACGCGGCCATCTTTCAAATCTCATGGAAATATTTTAGTCCAAAATGAGTTAGAAAAATCCCAGGTACATATGACATCCTAACGGCAATATAAAATCTAGTCATGTATAACCTCTATGTTGTAGACCAGGGGTCCTAGGTCTCCGGGCCAGGGGGACTGCAGGCTATTATTGCTTATTATTGAAATCCGGTGCTTCGTTGAGATGATATGTTTTTGTGATTTTATTTATTTATTTATTTATATTTTGTTCCATTAGACATCACGGTTATTATGGAAAGTAGTAAAAGGTTTAATTCTCGAGCACATCCCATAAATAAGGGTAATTACACCACCAATAAAACTAATACTCTGTGTTCAAAACCTCAATTTTCTGATTAAACGAATGATTAAGGATCCCGGATTCCCACACACCGTCAAAGCGTTGTCATAAATTATAATAACTCCATATAAGTAGAGTGCCTTGTCAGGTTATTTTTTGACTTCCGGGGGACTGATGCAAATCTGAGTGCGTCGTTCACCGTAAAAGCCTAAAATAAGCATCGGAAGGCACAGCCATTTCAGGAGCATTTCAACTTAAAAGCCGTTGTGCTCGCACTGCAGCTTCTAAGGTAGGACGAGCACAAATTTAATCACCTTGTGTAAGGCCTGTATCTATTATTATTATTATTATTATTATTATTATAGCCAGCACCTTTGTAAAATATAGTTTGTACAACTTCCTGATCAATAAAATTTAATTGAAAATTGAATCTGGTTGGTCAGAGTGTGTTCACTCACTCATATACAACTTCATCCTGTATACAGGGTCGCAGTGGGCAGGGAGCCTATCCCAGGAGAGTTAGGGCACGAGGAAGGGAGTGTCAATCCATCCCAGGGCATACACACACACACACAATTTAGACATGTCATTTAACCTAATATCCTAATATAGTGTCTTTGAACTGTGGTAGGAAACCGGAGCACCTAGAGGAAACCCACCAAGACCTGTGGCAGGAATCGAACCAAAGTAAGGCGGCACAGTATTGTAGTGGTTACCACTGTTGCCTTGAATCTCCAGGGTCCGGGTTCGATTCCCGCCTCTGTGTGCATGGAGTTTGCATGTTCTCCCCGTGCTTGGTGGGTTTACTCCGGTTTCCTCCCACAGTCCAAAGATATGCAGGTTAGGCTAATTGGCATTCCCAAATTGCCCGTGTGTGTGTGTGCCCTGCGATGGATTGGCACCGTGTCCAGGGTGTACCCTGCCTCGTGCCCTAAGCCACCTGGGATAGGATCCCCACGACCCTGAATACAGGATAAAGCAGTATAGACGATGAGTGGGTGAGTTTATATTATTATGCTTTTTTTTTCTCATTTCAAAGAGAGAGAGAGAGAGAGAGAGCTGTTATAGTCTATGTGATGGTTATATCACAATAATAATTACAAGTAAGTACTTTAAATCCATAAAAAGTATATTCATGTTCTTTAATTTATAATATATAAAGCAGGGTAGCCAAATTGCTGCTGTGCATGATGAGTTAACCATCGCCTCGCACCTCTACCTCCTCTAATCATGCTTGGTGGGTTTACTCCGGTTTACTCCCACATGGGACTAAGGGACGAAACACAGTCTGTATCAAGTGGCTGGGTTTGGGCATTTGCTGGCAATCGAACTAGAGCCTTCCACATGGTAGGTGAGATGCCTACCACTGATCCACCATTGTCCTGTAATAAAATATAATAATATATGCAATAAAATATCCAGTCAACAACTGTGTGGCGTTTTTATTATATTAAAGATCATATGATCCAAGACACTTAATGTAGAATATTATTAAACCAATTTAATTAAAATTTATGTTTACAGAACTTTCTGCAGTAGACATTGTCACAAAGCAGCTTTATGAGTCAAACTGCAAAGTTTCCCATTTTACATGGTGAAGAGTACTGTGTTGAAAAAATGTTCAATAGAAACACCTACTGAACAAGGTCTGTTATGAAGTTTCTGTGTACAAGTCTACAAAAAAGTTATCCATTGAAAAATGGGTGAGTGTTTGGCATAGAGTGCAATTTTTTAGAATATCCATGTGGAATCATCCCCAGTAGCAGAGAGTCAGAGGTACAGCTTGCTCCAAGCACAAGCAGAGCACCAGAAAGGGTCAGGCAGTTTTGGTATCCAGAGAAAACACACTTGTGTTAGCATGTGAAAGAATGTCCAGCCACTGTGCTCCTTATTTCCAGTCCGCACTACAACTTGGCACATGTTTTTTTTACGCCGGATGCCCTTCCTGATAATTGCTTTAAAATAGTAAAATTATGACTCAATTTCTCTCTCTTTCTCAGTCTCTCTCTGTCGCATTTTTTAAATTAATTATATTAATCAACTTATTTAGTCCAACATAAGTAGTTTTTACTTAAATCTGTCTACTTTTTAATACTTCTTGAACCAACTTCTTCGTTGTCTTTCTATAAACCGGTATTTATAGTCGTTATTTATAACTGGTGTCCGCTGATTGGACGACTCTTACTTTGAAGCAGACCGGAAGTCGGGAATTCCCTTTAAGTGCGCGCGCAGTTCAGCATCTCGCATCAAGCTCGTCGCTGCCTTTGTGGTGCATCAGCTCCTTTCCTGAGCGCGCTCACACTAAGACCCGCGAGCTAGAGAACAGAACAGAAGAGAGAATGGTGAAGATCTCATTTCAACCCGTGTCTGTGCAGAAGCCTGAAAAGCAGAGGGATGGAGGAAAAGAAGAGATTATCATGTCTTATTCTCAAGTGAGTAGGTTTTTTTGTTTGTTTTTTTGTTCTTAAAAAGTAAATGTTATTTATTCTTTTCAATAATGCAGGTGTAAACTGATTTAACGGATGTTTTTTAATCGTTTTAGTTAAAATGCAATTTTAAAAAGGTATTTAAAATATTGGAGGAATTTTAACATTTAACCCCCCACTTGAAGTATAATTATGACTCTATGCTAATGACGCCATAATAGAGTGGCACAGTTGGTGTTTATGGCACTTTTATCTGCAGTGTAGAAACTAAAACCCAGAATTATTGTTCTTATTACTATACTTATTTATTTGTTTGTTTATTTTATTTTTTAGCTTTAAGGGAATAAACCCGATTCCCAGAGCGCTGCCGAGTCTGGCATTGCATCACTGGTTAGTATGTATAGACAAAGCGGTATAGGGTGACTTGCAGAAATAAATAAATAAATATTAAATTTTTTAATCTGCCTTACTGAAAGTGCATTATAGTAAAATGTCGGTTTATAGTCTGATACGTATTTTAAACTGAATTTAGATTATTTATTTATTAAATAATAAAATAATTAATCAATTAGGGTCGAGTAGCTCAAATTACGATAAGAACGAAAGTGCTGCTGATGAAACTCTTGATGTCATACTGGAATAAGCTTGATACTCATATTTTTTGCTTGGTTGTTTTTTCTAGTACAGACATCACCTAATATGAATAAATGCACTTAACTGAAATAGCCTATTTAATGTCATTTGTTTAAAATTCTTTTTAGGATGCCAGGATACTGATCAAATACAAGGTGAATAGAGAACTAATATGATCCTGTATTCATAACATATTCTCATTATTGCTCAAAGATCCAGAACATTAAATGTGTTCCCCATATGATTTAAAACTATTCATTTAATGAAATCCTAGATGTATATAATCAGAAGTAGAAGCAATATCTTACTCATGCCCATGCAGAGTATCCTCAAAATAGTATCTCCAGTGTCTCCTGCACTGAAAAGTCTATACAGATATAAACTATAAAGTACAGTATGTGACTTAAAAAAAAAAAAAAGCAGCTGCATCATTCATTTGCTCTGTCAGCAGGTCTGGTGGACTTGCTACAGCATTGCCATGGTGAGTACAGTCAGCGTGGGCTGAAGCCAGAATGGCGTCCTTGGCAGGCTGGTCTGAGAGACTGGAGGCGTTCACACCTCCTGACTCCTTGAGATGTAGCGTGACTAATTCCTTCCTTGGCATTCACAAAGTGGTATTACAGAAAGAGAGAGAATACGTGCTACTAGGGTTTATCTGATTAGTTGCTAGAGAGGCGTTATCATGGTCTCAAAATTGCAGAGTCATAAGCATGAGCCGTGAAGTGTATAAAATCACAAATGGCTAGGTTCAGATTTCGAAACTGGTTTGTGGTCACAACCAACAAAGTCTTTAAACAGTCACTCATCACAATCGCTGTAAAGTTACATGAGCTCAGGTTCACCAAAACATGTACTTTGGGGGTATAAGGCTTTTGTTCAAATCCCCCCGCCCTAAAGATTTTGCTACTCTGGCAAAATGGTCTAATAGGTTCTATTTTTCTTTTAGCCGGATGACTTGGTCCTGCCTGTGAGGCCTAAGAAGTCTTCAGTAAATTGCCTCTGGTGTCTGATTCCTGGCCTGGTGATCTTCGTGTCTGGCCTGATCATGGTGTCAGTCTATGTATATCGCTACTACGTCAATACTCAGGTGAGACATGAGCAAAGAGTCATATTATATGTAATAATAATAAGAAGAAGAATATATAGTGCTGTAAATTAAGTAAATTGTAACTGATGAGTCAAATATTAGGACTGTCTGAAAAAGCTTTCTTTGTGCAGTTAAGACAAAGAAAAGCAAAATCTAGGCCACATTTTGTGTCTGAGTAATGTGTCCCATCAATCATCCTCTTTAATTTTCACTCCCTTCCTCATTCATTAGCCTTGGCTTCCATCTTGTGCTTTGTATGTTCTTTTTTTAAGACATGTTCCAATCTTGCTCTTTACACAGATCCCAGAGGACAGCCTGTTCCACTGTCGGGTGATGTATGAAGACTCCCTGTACGCGCCGTTGCTAGGGAGACAGGAGCTGCAAGAGAATGTCGGCATCTATTTGGAGGAAAACTACGAGCACATCAATGTTCCTGTGCCCAACTTTGGAGGAAGTGATCCAGCTGACATCGTCCACGACTTCCACCGGGTAAGAAGCAGAATCGCCTAGCTTTTTGCATTTTATCTCTTTCTCTTTTCATTAGTAGGCCACGAACAGAAGAGAAGAATTAGTTACTTTTGTTTATTTGTCGGTAATTTGTGTCTCTTCCCCCACTCTCTTATCTACGCAGGGCCTCACAGCATATCACGACATTGTGTTGGATAAGTGCTATGTTGTTGAACTCAACACCACTGTTGTCATGCCTCCGAGGAACCTGTGGGAGCTACTTATTAATGTCAAGGTAAAATGCGTTACCATGACTGTCCTTTCTATCACATCTAGTATCATACTCTATGTATCGTCTTTTAATATAGGCATTTTGTGATAAGTGAAATGTCACTGAGGTTGGAGGAAAGGATGCTGTTTTGTGAATAAAACAGCTTAATTAGTCCAAACTTGTCAGAAAGGAAATTGAGGTCAAATTCTAGGTTTAACAATTTGGGTCAGCCTTTTAGGCCATTATAGTTATTTAAATTTTAAACATGTATGAAACTTGATGATTTTGTTCAACAAAACACAATGAGCTTTTCTGTGTAATACTTAATTGATGTGTGTGTTGTGCAGAGGGGAGTGTATCTGCCTCAGACCTATATGGTTCAGGAAGAGATGATGGTGACCGGCCGTGTGAAGAACATGCGTCAGCTTGGCCCCTTTATCCACCGTCTGTGTTATGGCAAAGAGACTTTCCGGCTGAAACGCCGCAACTCTCGCAGACGTAAGTCTAGCTACTTTGCATGCATTGTTTAGACAACTTTACCTCTTCCTTATTTGCCCGTCACAATTTTGTTCTTTTTCTTTCCCTCATCTATTAATGGCTAGTTTATACTACCATTCTATAACCATTTATCCTAGTTGTATACTTTTAAGATGAATTCAACACCCTGACATATATAAAATTTTAAGCACTACTAACAATGAAGGCTATTATTTAATGGCTGATATTATGTAATATGTGGCAAATGCTCACTTAGGACTATTGAACTCACAGAATGGTGCTTAAATGATGAAACATTCAAGTCGACTGTTACTTTAAACCTTCTCATTTTATGGGCCTACAACTTGCGCTACGTCACAAGTGGTCTGCCTCCGCTCTAGTGGCAGTGGAGGAAACCTGGAGCTGATGTTGGTGTAGGCTGGTGCTACGTAGATCTCGCGTGTGTGGGATGCACTAATACTGTGATCCACCATGTGATTAATCCATGTGTGGATGATTCACTAGCTGAGTGTACGCCAACCAGCTCCAAGTAGGGTACTGCACGGGAGGAGGAAGTGATGCAGTCAGTGAAGTGTGGGAGTTTGGCTTATTGGGGATTCTCCTTCTTTTCACAGAATGACGCATTTGACTAGACAGCATTTGTACTGATTGTGTAGGACTGAAATACTTTATCTAAAATGAGCCATGAGTATCGAACTGGGGGTTGAACAATTTGTAAAAATAAATAAATAAAAAAATTTAAACCAATTGCTATAATACTAAATAAAATAGTCTTCGGTTCACTGACACAGTTAGTATTTCTTAAGTCTGTACCCAACCTTGCTTAAGTCATATTCAAGTCAACTCTTTAAATTGCCCTTTTTCTAACTTTGTGTTATCCTCTCTAGGTATCGAAAAGCGAGATGCCAGGAAGTGTCACAGCATCCGTCACTTTGAGAACACATTCGTGATGGAGACGGTGATCTGTGAACGGGCCTAAAGCATCAGCCTCGGCATCTTCCCAACTCGACTGAGCAGAACCCAAAACCTGTTCCTCTGCGTTTAGCTTTTATTGCACTTTATAGCACATCTTCTATGTACATACTATGTAAGGCATCAGGTTTTTCCCCCTTTAATTTATTATTAATGTGATGAGAATTTTTTTTTTCCTCCTAGAATCCTAATGTCCCAGGTTGAATAATTAACTGTCTTAGTGTTTGGTGGCTATTCTTGTTGTCTTGTCTCGGATAAACATGTTGATCTGTATATATTGGAATTTAAATAACAAATGTATAACTTCATTTTTTTTTTTCCATTGAAAAAAATGGGCGGATCTTAATGTCTGACTAGTCTGAGAAATTGAAGCACATTGAAATGATTTACCAGACTGTATTAACATCTTTTTAGTGTGGGACTGCGGCATGCACTATGCACTGACTTCATTTCTTTTATGGTTTGTCTCTTTTTGTGTGTGTGTGTTATTGTTATTTTGTCTGTAGAATGGATAACCTGTTCACTACTGTCTCCCTGTGTTAAATAGGAAATCCAGATTTTGAAACTTGTCTTAATGCCAAAAAGTATACCTCATGTTTTAGAAATGTATAAGTTAATTACTTGTTATTTAATTAAGACATTTGTTTTCATTTTTTTCCCCCAAAGGAACTTAAGCAATAGAGTTTTCTTATCTTGGGTTTCATATTTTAACATCGGACATTTTCGTATTGAGTTATAAAACTTGTATGTTTTTTTCTCTTTGTGACATATCCGTGAATAAACTTTATAGAAAAATTTACCAGACTCGCATTTATGAGTGCTATTGTTTGTAATCATTGTATTTTGTGGCTCTTGTTGAAAATGAGGAAGTGTTTGAACTGCTTTATTAATACGTATCTTCCCTAGTTTACCATGATATGGACCTCTACTGTGCACTGTATTTACTTTAAAAAAAAAAAAGGTAACAATATTGCACATTATTTTTAAGCTGTTTTAAGGCTTGTTTGTTTTTTTTTTTTAGAAGAATTTACTTGCTCATATGCACATCACGAGTGCCCGTGCATCTAACATTAGCACAATATAACAAATTAGGTCTGTTGTATTAACATACGACACTTACCACTGAGAAACGTCCTGCTCTAGTCGTGCTAGCGAAAGTTTCTTGTCGATGTGCCATTTCAACCGTTTCATCACTCCGGCTCGAATTGATATGGTAAAACCGACACCATATTTTCTATGTATTGACGGGTCTCCAGAGCTGTCGTTCAGTCATGGTAATGGGTGTTTCGTTTTCCGACACGCTGTAGCAGTAGACCAATCATAAAGGACCGTGCCATCTGACCAATCACTCACGGAAAGGAGGGGTTTAGACAGACTGAATCTTCGAACTGTTTCACATGAGTCATTTACGAATCATTTAGAAATGGGGTAAAATTTAATCTATTTTTGGAGAAAACTCATCCGGGGAAAGGCTGCATACATGTAAACCTGTTTTTCAGAGACTCATTAAGCAATATTAGCAACCTTTAAAATGGCATAATAGGGGCACTTTAATAATATCAAAAACATTTTATAATCAAATGAATACATAATGCATTAATGCAATGAATTAAACTATTAAACACTTTGTAAAATCATGTATATAACATTTACAGCAATTTTAAGATCTGTAAAACATTTTGTAACTGACAATTTATATGTCATTGAAATCAACTGTTTAGCATTATATGCTAACATCTTTTTTGTGGGAAAAGTCACATTCTGTACTAAAACCTGAGAGATCTTGTACAATAAACCATTTCAGGGTTCATATCTTTGTAACATTGTAAAACACTAACTCCCCAAAACGTGTTTCATTGACCTGTGGAGACTGACACAACAACAAACTCAAGTATGCTAATTTGTCTTCGATCAAAAGATACAGGCTGCTTGTCAGTACTGCATATTATGAAAACTACAGCTGGGGGCATCTTTTTCATACAAAGCCCCAAAGTTATGGAATAGCCTTCCAATTAATGTTCAGGATTCCGTCTCATTGTTTAAGTCTAGACTAAAAACCTATTTATTTAGGCAAGCATTTTTGTAAATAGATTTGCCTTGGGTAAAGGAGCGGATCTTCTGTATGATTTTCAGGAAGCAACAAAGCAGGCATAGACTGAGCAAGTGACACCAGAGTACCACAGACATCTTTATGACTCTACTGTATATGGCCGACCAGATTCAGCAGGTTTTGAAGAATAGAGGACTTTATTCTAAGTGTTGATTGTTGTATAGTAAGTTCATTGCATAAGATAACAAATAATTTATATTTTCTTGACTTGTTATTTTTTAAAAATTGTGACTTTGATTAAAAGATTTTTTTTCATTACCTTTGGCCACCACTGAATATTGGCAAAAGTATGTTGATTCATGACCATCAAATCCTTATATGGGCTATTCCACAATCTGCTGCCAAGAAGATAAAAGCACACAATTATTTGGAAAGTTTTTGTATGCTGGAGTATTATTATTATAAGGCCCAAATCTGTTCCAGCAGGGCAAAGCCACTATCCACAAAGTAACATGGTGTGTGGTGGAAGAACCCCACTGATCCCCTTTAGAAAAACTGGAACACCAACTGCACACTAGGCCTTCTTTTCTGACACGTCCAACCTCACAATCACTTTTATGGCTGAGTAGGCACAAATATCATTTTAGAGAACCGTGTTACAAAATCCAGTGCAAAGTCTTCCTAGGATAGCTGAGCTTATTATATCAGTAAAACAGGACTGACTGTATAGTAATGCCCTTTTGATTTTCAACAAGCACATACAGTACATGTGTGATATGTGGTGTCCGTATGTACTTTTGGCTACATCTTGTACATAAATGGAGGAATCAATCGAGGACAACGACATTTTCTGTCAGAAAGTTGATGGGATCCCAAAAGATTCGGCCAATTTATGCCCATGAGGCTTTCCGGCGTAAAACCTGTGCCAAGTTGTTGTGCGGACTGGATATTCCGCTGTGGCGACCCCTTGCCGGGAGCAGCCGAAAGATCAACAACAACAGGCTTTATTATGATCTGCTTTTCTGCTGCAGTCACTGGAAATGAACAATCCCTTCTTTTTAAACCATCCATGTCAGCGGCTCTTGTATTTCATCCTACTGTAGGTGCTGACCTAGGTGTCCCACATTCAGAATTGAGCTTGTGATCAGCTCTATTCCAGGTGCAATAAACAAATTTATTAACAAATTGCTTGTACACAACAGAAGAGACATCATAAGACATGATCCGAATATCACTAGTGCACCTGAATCTGGTTCTTTTGCATTGTGTGTATGAACACAGTGTGTTTGAGGATGACTATCCCAGACATGGCTGTCCCAGACAATACATTTGATCAGATAGTAAAAAACTCACAGTCACTTAGAGCCGAATGCCTAAGCATAAAACTTGTTATTCTGGGGGGGAAACCCATTCTACTAGGATGGAGTCACAGACATTCACTTCTTCAGAAACTAGCAGATATGAAACCTGAATAAATCAAGATAAAAAAATAAAAAAAAGCTCAGCTGGTGAATGAGGTGCATATCTGGACACAGAGGCACTGTGGTACATGTATGCATGTTAGCAAAATCTGCCTAACATCTCAAGCCTGGTGTAGAACACAGTATGCAAAAGGAAAATTGTTCAACTACACTAATGTGAATTATCCACAGGCTTGCTAGTCAAGGGACTATGGGACTGATCCAAAGTGCCAGGGGAGACATGATCAGTGCAGATGGAGTGCAATATGTTAAGAGGAAAAACCACATAAACATATTTGTACTACTCATCCACAGACCTGAGGTTGGTCAGATAGTAGCCAAAGTAAAAAAAATAATAATAATCTCATCTTGCTAAGGGAAAGCACAGAACTGCTTCCCAGAGGGTGGTGCGATCAGCAGAGCGCATCATCCTCACAGAGCTCCCTGACCTGCACTCGATCTACAGCAAGCGGTGCTGGACCAAGGCCAGGAAGATCGTGAAGGACCTCAGCCA
>JAOTQY010000020.1:7595338-7610728 GCA_026413445.1 Dolichallabes microphthalmus | reverse complement strand
TTGCAATTGCATTTGAATTATGGCACACTTTGTGCGTCCACATATGGGAAACGCAATTGCAAATGCAATTTGCAATTGCATTTAAATATTGTCCGTGATATCGTTCCATATCTACTATCCCACTTAGTCCATACATAATACATGTTTTATTATAGTCATTTTGTCAGAATTAATTGATGTTCTGTTTTTTTTTATTTTTTGTCAGCTGCCCTCATCCTCTAAGTGGGGACAGCAGTCTGCCTCGCCATCTTCCCTCAGCCAGACACAGAGCACTCTGTCTTTCAGTGAGATCCAGAAGCTAGAAGAGGAGAGAGAACGACTAGCTAGAGAGGAGGTATGAAATACATCTAGCAGCTTCACTTGTTAGTTTAGTCAATGCATCACCTCCACTGGTCCCTATGTCAACACGAACATTGTCCTATAGCAGCGACGCCAGCAGCAGGAGCTCCAAAGGCAGCAGCAGCAGCAGCAACAACAACAACAACAACAGCAGCAGCAACAGCAACCTCAAAGTAAGCTTTCAGGCTGGGGCAGCATGGCCAAGCAGCCTGCAGCCACTAAATCCCTTCTGGAGATCCAACAGGAGGAAGCTCAGCAGATGAAGCAGAAGAAAGAGCAGCAGCAGGCTGCAGTTGTACAGCAGAACCGCACACAGAACAGAGTTGTGAGTCCTGAAAATTTTTAACCTACTTGTTTTTATTTATACTATCTACACAGTAGATAGAACAGCGAGGCCAGTTGTTGTGTTTTTACTATACAATGAACATTTTGGGTTTGATGCAAGAAACATCTAGATAAACAACAGAGCATTGCACCCTTGATGTCAGACCACTCTATTCATGGACTCTATAGGTCTCAATTGAAATCTATAGGAACCGATGTGTGTTTTTCTTTACTGTTATTTTTAGAAGGAGAAATGCACAGGCACACAGTTGTTTTGGTTTAGTGGTTGACCTGACCAGTCTAAAACTTTCCACTTTTTGCCCTTGCTGAAGTCTTTTATGTTTACTACATGTTTTGGGTCTTTGTCAAGCTACATAATGAAATTACTCCCAAGTAGATTAAATACATTTTGCTCTAAATTGGTAGACAGAATGTTTCTGTAGACTTTTTTAATTAATTCTGCTGCTACCCTCATTCCCCAAAATTAGTGAGCAGTTTCAGAAGGAGCGATGCAAGCTTTCTTTCGAAGAACTATAATTGACCGCATACACGCAATGCTTAATTCTTTTCTTTACTCGCTAATTTAATTGTATTTTAATTGTATATTTCATAATAAAACATAGGCTATTACATATAATTTAAAACTGCACGAGATTACAGAATTTTCTCTAATTCAAACAATCACAAAATAAAGTTTCTCCAGGTTTATTGTACAGAGATTTTTTGTACAAATAAAATTCAGTTAAATATATGGTGACTGCTACCAACCAGGGAGGGCAAAGGCTAACACATGCTTCCTCCAAGACGCTTGACGCTAGCTGACCACATCTGCTGCTCATGTGGCATTAAAACACTTGAATAGTGATTAATGTGACAGTGCAAGTATACTACCCCTCCCCACAAGAGCAGGTACTTCCTAAACAGCCAGAATTAAAACTCAGTAGTTTTTGTGTGTGTCTGACTGGCACAGAATCAGGTTTATCGGGAATCGGGTCAATCTGTGCATCTTTAGTTGCCATGCTTGTGCAGTTTCTCTGGTTGGTTTTCCCTTCTTCTTTCAGCAAACTCAGTCTCCACAGATGAAACCCAGGGCTTAAATCAAGACTAGTCTTCCAAACAGGGCAATAGTCAGGCACTAAGAATTGCCTGGGAGTTGCTCATTTAAATATTTTGAATCATTTTTAAAATGCATTATTTAAAATACCACGTGCCATGTTGCAAGTGGATTAACTGGTTGTAAATATCAGGGAATAAAAGCTCAAATTCTGTTCTATTCTCTTATATTCATTTAAAATATTTTTTAATAATTTCAGAGAGGACTGTAAATAAAAGACTCTTAAGTAAATATATCGGTGTGCCTCATAAACAAACCAGTAGGTTCTCAATTTAGTTTGTGTAATGTACTTGTTTGTGAAATGTATTTTTGCATTCATGCAGGCTTTGACCTCTTCAGTGTGGGGAGCAGTGAGTAATACCGGTCACTGGGGTTCAGACAGCAACAGCATCTGGGGTGACACGCAGAACTCTAACCTAGGCTTCTGGGATGATGCTGTGAAAGAAACTGCTCCACCTCCAACCACACGAAAAAACAACCCACCAAAAAACAAGGGAAACGTTAACCTCAGGTAAAGCCCACAGCTGTCTAATGCAGATTAACAAGACTTCTTGACCTCTCTGCAAAAATGTCATAGCATTTCTTAATCATTATAGTGTAGATTTTAAAGTCTTAGGTATAGCTTGCATACAAACCATTTTTTTTTATTTAATTTATTTTTATTATTTATAAGTGTTTTCTTTATAATAAAACAATCTCTAGTCATATGTGCCTCTGTCATATTTTCACATCATATGCTTCCATCATATTTTCTGTATTTCATATTTGATATAAACATGGTTTGAGCAGCTATAGTACAGTAATCTTAAGTAGCCATCTTTGAAATCAATATACTGAATGCGACCACAGATTTTCATGATAAGTGTTCTGTTAAATGTATTAAGTTGCTGATATACTTTCTTCTGGTTTATGTTACAGTAACAGTAATGGTGGGAAATCCAGTAAGAAGGTTGAAGAGGAGGAGAAACTGTTGAAGCTTTTTCAGGGGGCCAATAAAACTCAGGATGGCTTTATGCAGTGGTGTGAGCAAATGCTAAACACACTTAACACTGCTAACAATCTTGACGGTGAGGTACTCGCTCCCACCTGCATGAACACACAAAGGTGAAGGTGTTAATGCAAACAAGAACAGCTTAAAATTATTTTAAATTGCTTTAAAATTGCCATTAAAAAAACTGAAACTTTCATCTCCTGCAAATACTCACATTTTGCATTTTGCTAAATTGATGCTTTACTGCCACCTAATGGACTGGTCTGTGGAGGGGAAGATGAGAAGGAAAAATAGATTGACATGACATTTAAATAATTCACATGAAAGTCACACAGAGTTTTAATGTTTATTATATAATTTTAGTATTAGCAAACAGTTATTTAATAGTACTATTAAATTAAATCGAAAGTCGCAATGCAAGAAAATGTAATTGAATTGACCATCTACCTATGACCCACAACTCATGTAAATGCATCCAGCTAATTTACTTTGAGGCAAAAAACATTTTTCATTAAGTTAGTAAATTTGCTGTGGTTAGCATTTAAGCAGTTGGGCTTCTGGAATAAGAAATACTACTAATAATATTTATAACTGTGATGCTTGTGATGTTGGTGCCAATGTTGGGTCCTTTATCTTTTCAGCTGAGCTGTGGGTTGTCTGTGTACTTTGACCACAGTAGCATTGGTATTGGCACATACCTGCTATACAGAAGTGCTGCTGTGTAATGTATAAAAGCATAAAGTTAAAATCTGGATGATGTATATCCTTTTTGAAAGAACAGCATAACTTAAAATATTTGATTAGTATATTCATTCATTCATTCATTTTCTGTACCGCTTTATCCTTATATATACAGGGTCGCGGGGGCCTGGAGCCTATCCCAGGAAACTTAGGGCACAAGGCGGTATTATTTATTAAATAGATTTATAATGATCTAGTCATTGATATAGATTCAAGCATAATGTTAAAGAATTTTAAATAGTATATTACAGATAGTATAGCTAAACTTGTATAAAAAGTAAAGGAAACCATGAAAGTGTTTAATGGCAATAAACATTAAATATAGTGGAACCTTGGATTACGAACATAATTTGTTTCGGAAGCGGGCTCGTATATCAAAACACAAAATTGATTTTTCCCATAAGAAATAATGGAAACTCAAATTATTCGTTCCACAGCCCAAAAAAAATAAATACATAAAAATAATTAATACATAATATAAAGTAAAAATAAAACAAATTAACCTGCACTTTACCTTTGAAAAGAATTACAAGCAGTGTTTCTATGTACACACACACACAGAGAAAAAAATGGATCTTTAACCTCTCTAATGAGATTTGCTTTTGCATTACACACGCGCAGATATGTGTTATAATAAACAGTAACGCGCGGTAAACATGCATACAAACACAAATATGTTTTGCGCACACACGTGGTCACAGTGTTATAGTAAACAGTTCACACGTGCATGGATATTCATTATACCAGTGAGAGACGCGCACTAAGACCGAGCAGGGGAGACGATTACCCACAATTCTGCGGCGTAAGACAAGAAGCGCATGCTACATGATACTTGGTATTCATAACCCAAGCCTTGTTTGTTCCACTGTAAACCATATATGAAAATGATGTCTCATGCCCCCTGAACACACTCATTTAAAATTTGAGCCTGATGAAGCCTGGCATCATCTTGGAATATGCCTGTGCCATTAGTGAAGAAAAATTATAGGAAAACCTGGTCATTCAGTATATTCAGGTCTTTTTTTATTTATTTTTTTTATAAGCCTCAATACGTGTTTCTTAAGGCTATAAGACTGTTTAGTCTCAATTCCTTGTTCTCTTCATGTTGTCACTTAAGCTTTGTTCACGCTGCAGTCTGAAGTGGCTTAAATACGAAAAAAATAATAATAATTTGCCCAAATGTGACCCATATCTCAATTTTCAGTCTGAACAGCACAAATCCGACTGTTTCAAATCAGACCCAGGCCACTTTCATATGTGGTTCTAAATCGGATACATATCCAATGTTTTGCAATGCAACTTCAGTCTGAACGGCCATGACTTTTATGTCATTGAAATGTGACAGATGTCACAATTATGCGCTGGAGGAGGCAGGAAGATTCAAAATTTGTGCTCTTCTTTATATTCTGCTCATCGCTTTATTTACGCTTCGATTGCACATTAAATAAAAAATCGCTATACACATGCTATGCCGCATCCATTTTTATTTAACACAGTGCGCTACGTCTGACGTCACGCCTTCTGCACTTCAGGGCCATATACGGGTCACGCATGAGACTAATGGCATTTAAATGACAATGTGAACAACAGCGCAAAAAAAATTCTGCAAAAAATCCGATCCGAGCATTAAGATCTGCAGTGTGAACTAAGCCTTACATGATCACCCTGAAGCCATGAAGTGTTCACGCTCATTCAGGATGTTTTTCTGACCAGATTTATTGATGATGATTCACCTCTGTCCTTCCAGGTGTTAATATGTCTTTCAGTTTTTAACCCAATTTTAGTAATTTCAGTATTCTCCTTAATTGTTTTCTTTGCTTGATGCAGGCCAATAATTTGACCCTTCTGAAACAGAGTAATATTTTTGCACACACACAAACACAAACTGGGCTATGTGTAAATGTATGTGTGTATATGTACGTATATATATAAAAATATATTGACGCACTCTACAGGTGATGCAGTAGTCTGGATTTGGTGTAATCAAAATTGCAGCCTTTTGTCGTTAAATAATTGCACAGGTCCTTATTGGGTTTTTCATTTTTAAGTAATTAATTGTGCAGAATACATCATATCTATCAGAAATAAATATTACAGATTAGTTGATTGTACTTATTTTCTTTAATAGTACTTACTTATGAATTTCAGTGCAGTGTCAACTGTTCGCAGATGGTTTTGTATACAACATTAATGCACAATGGCTACCCTTAAAGTTAATGAACTCTTTCTTATTTTTCCTCACTCAATCTCTGCAGTCCCAACATTTGCAACATTCTTGAAGGAGGTGGACTCTCCATATGAGGTCCATGATTATGTACGAGCATATCTGGGTGACACGCCCCAGGCCAAGGACTTTGCCAAGCAGTTCCTGGAGCGCCGTGCCAAACAGAATGTCAACCAGCAAAAATCATTGCCGAGTCAGCAGCCGAAAAATCAGCAGGTGTGTGCAAATGTTTAATATTAGAATACAATGTGAATGATGGTCAGGATGGATTTTTCCATCCTGACCATCCTTACATAGTTCCTCCCAAACCTATTGCCACAATGATAGAAAAACACAATTGTATATAGAATGTCTTGGAAGCTGTAGATTATGGAATTGATTCATTTAAATGCTGACTGAACCCCAAACCCCCTTGCCAAGTAACAGTTCCTGATCTTATTAATGAATGAGCACAAATCCTCAAAACCACATTCCAAAAGGTACTGGAAAGCCTTCTCAGAAGAGTGGACATTATAAAGGCAGCAAACTTTATGAAACTGAATGTTCAAAAAAAATAATTTTTTTTGGTAATATAATGTATTTCTGTTGCTGCATTGTAATAGCAAACATGGATTTTCTCTGACCAGTTAGCGTTGTGCTTTGAAGCCTTTAGAAATGTAAGAATTTACAGTAATTACATAAAAGGAGATGGTAAAAACGTTCTGAATTTAATGAATTCTGTTGTAAACCCTGTGTTTACAATGGTTTTGTCAGGAATCTGTGTGGGGGGTAAACCAGACTGTTTCTCAGCCTGTTTTCCAATCCAACAACTCCACAAAGCAACAACCACACTTTGAGATGGTTACCTCTGGAAAGAAGAAGAAGAAGCAGAAAATGGTGCGAGCAGATCCCAGTCTATTAGGTGAGTCAAAGTGTTATGATGTTGCATTTTGGCGTGTAATACAATTATAATATTTGCGTGATTTGATGGAAAACAATTGCAGTATCACATTACAGCTTTCTTATGCACATTTTTGCTTGTAACCTTGTACAGGTTTTTCAGTCAATGCATCATCTGAGCGATTAAACATGGGTGAGATCGAGACTGTGGAGGACTTTTGAGACCTGCTGACAAACTCCCTCTCCCTACTGACTATGTCCATTCACATTAGCTGCCATTTTACCCTATTACACTTTTTTTTTTTACTTGTTCCTATTGTCAATTCTTGCACAATAAGTCCAGTAAGCCATGAGGGCTTCGTTACTCTAGAGGAAAATTCCGCAGCATCTTGCTTGAATTGACCCTCACGTTACGAGAACAACCAAAAATTACATGCTGCCCAAGTAGATGATCAGGAAATTGTTGAAAGCGATGGGAATACACATGACCAGAGATCTGGATGCCTTCATGAAGAAGAATTCACCCCCCAATTGTTTATTAGTTATTTTAAAGCATTCATTAAAGCAGTTATAGATAAAGTTAAACAATCCATGTACACACCTTGTCATTTTTATTTATTAATTTTGCTTCCTTTTTCTTTTCCTCCCTCTCTTCTTCGTTGCCATGTGTTGGCAGAAGATGACAACAAAGTAGGACCTAAGGGCATATATTAAACTGCCGTCCTGTTTTAAGGACGTGTTTGAAAGTTCTAAGTAGTTATCCATTTCTTGTAAAATAATAGGCTGTTTAAAAGAATAAACTTTCAATTCTGCATCTGTATTATAATATATGGAGACAATGAACCAACGGAGTCATACTTTTTTATTGCAATATGGAAAAGAATAAAAAAAAAAACAGTCTCTTGTGTGGGCTGTTCTACATCATCTTGTCTCTCTGGATTCTCCTGTATTTGATCAGAGATGGTCAGAATTTTTATTACTCTTTACTGGCATGAAACTGTGTGTGGTGTGTTTTCACTGAATTCATAAATTTGAATTTGCACATATAAGCTGCTAATCATGCTAAGTTTGACTATAAAATATTTTTATTCATGTTTTATGAAAGCTTATGTGCACAACTGACTAAAGCACTAATGTATCGAATCATACAGTATTTTGTATTTGTTCAAAATGAATAATTGATCCAAAAATGTTATTAATGAAAAGCCACTGCCCTAGTGCTTCTCAGTGTTTATTAGTTGTTTTTTTTCCTTCCATAATTTGAGGTAACAATGTAATGATACTCAAATATCAATATGATGATTAATGAATTCTTAGCTATTGAACCTCTTCCCTTGGACACTTAATATGAATGACTTTAATACCCATCTTAAAAAGAAGTGGGCCTGTAAATAATGTCACCTTGGGCTTCGTGTACGTAAAGATTTCAGTAACAAATAATTTTACCACATTGCTGAATAACTAAAATGTTTTTAGAGCAAAGTATTTGTATTGCATAGTTGAGGATTGTCATTAAACAAATGTGACAATTAAGGGCCCCACACTTAACAGAGACTAGGCTTGGCTATGGCTTTAAGTATTTATCATTTAATAATGAACTGTCTTTTGGTTACAACTAATAAATGTCCTTAATTTTTCCTCTGTACATTTGAATCCTTCAGGATCAGTGTAAAACCACCTTTTTAGATGATCATGCCAGTCTTTTTGTAATTTCAATATTTCTTTTAATTTTTATAATTAGAAGTATAGTTTATTTTCGAACACTACAATGACACTACAGCATAAACTGCATGACTGGTCTTAACGATAAAAATACCTTTCTTAGGTATCATATCTGTCATAAGACTAAAGATATAATACTTAATCTGATTTGTAGTAACGGTGTACGATCAATATCATTATCAACAGGTATGTTAATAGTTCTTGACGAACTGTCACTGTTTAATGTTTATCAAGAGACTGCAAAAAGACTTTACCGTAAAATATCTTAAATATCTAGTGTCACACGTAAAGGTAAACTGGATGTAAAGCTTGTCAGCGTGTGCATGAAATGAGACTGTATGTGGGGATACTGACAATGTCCACTCTGTCCGGGAAGCAGACACCTCCTTTTTCCACCTTTTCACCTTGTTACTCCTCCACCCTTTCACACTACCTCTTCTACATTGAGCCCCCGGTCTGGAATTAGTGGTGAGACAGCTAGTGAACAGCACAGACAAACATGACTTTTTACAGAAGCTTCAGCACATCCAGATTTCTCTTTCTAACAGTTTTTGCCCTCTGTGTGGCTTTTATACAAACAGGTAAGGATGTTCTTTCTTTCAATATTTGCAAAAAGTCTAAAACGCTTTACCTTACACCTAGTAATTAGATATTACTTAAATTATACTGTATTGAGCATAATGTTACATTTAATGTCTTCAATTCTAATTGATCTAATAATGTCTAAATCTCATCTAGGTAGTTAATTTATTTTCAATTATTTATTCTGAACTGTGTGGATTTCACTGAATCTGTGCGATCAATGTATGAACTGATTGTATGTAGTAGAGGCCTTAGTTTGATAGACCCTTACAGAAATATGCCTTTTTCCCCCCCACTCAGTATGACTAGTGCTGATTCATTGGTGCTGAGGTTTCCTAAACAGTATGAGAAAATGTCCAAGTTTATGGACTTTGAGGTTTCTTTCTTCTAATTTTAAAGTAAGAAGTCCTGACCATCTATGGGTTAAACATAAAAAAGTAAACTATATAGACTGACTTATTTTGTTCTAGACGGGCATGTTTGTAAGTAGACTTTATGGACCAAACTATTTTGCATTTTCTTGTCATTACACTAAGCAAATTGGCAATTCCTTTCACACCTTAGTGCTTTGCATCACACAAAGAATGGGTTTGTTAGAAGCTCTGGAAAAGCAGCTCATCAGTCTTGATGCACCAAGACAAGAGATCACCGGTAAAGCACAAATGTAGACTATGATATAAGTGTTAAATTGTGGAATATTTCCAAAAACAATGTAATTAAAGAATGAAATAAAAAACAGGTTTGACTGAGTATTTAAACAATGTTTTGTTATATTTTGTTAGCAAAAATTTTTCTTGCTCTTTGGTGAAATTAAGTCATAACTGTAGAAACATAATAGTAAAGCAAAATGTGCATGCTTTTTCTATTTATTCAGACTTAATTTAAAAAGAAAATGAGTGATTTATTTGAGTTGAAGATTTAGCAATAAATGCAATTATAGAAAGGATAAAATTACTTAATTCAGTGGTGGCTAAATATTAAAATGAGTGAAATTTTATTTTATTTAATGATATTTTCATACTTTTTTGATGCAATAATATTGCTATATTGCAATCGATATTTAGTATGGAGACCACTCCTCCATTCCTTGATTGAATGCTTGATTGCTTCCTGAGGGGTTTTCAATTAATTTAAGAATTCCCTAGTTTTAGCCATCTCTTCAGCCTGATAGACTCAAACTAATGAATGGTATCACTTGCTTTGGATACAGAAACAACTATAATTAAGCAATATCTCACATGAAGCAGTGCTTTTGTGCTTGATATCAGCATGGCTCTGATATCAACTGTTTTATACAACTATTCCATAAACACCATTTACCATCGACAGATTGACTTGTTTGTTTGTTTTACCAATTAGTTTGCTCTGCCAACTACCTGAGCTGGTAACTGACAGTGTAATTAATAGGGGTTAAAGTAGTTCTTCTGGTACTCCGTAGCCAAAAGGAGAGGAGAGTAAAAGATGGAGGTGATGGAAAGTCCTGTAAACCTCGGAAGTTTATCTTTCTATTGCCACTTAATCTGCTTTAGAATATCGGCTTCCAGGTTTAAATCTCAAATAGCATTGAATGGAAAACTAGTGCCATAGCATGTACAATCACTTGTTCCACACATCAAATATGCTCTTGAGTAGGGACTAGAGGGACATTTGTTAGCCTTGTGTTAGAAGCTAGATAGCTTTGTAGCTGACCTTAGATATAAGAAGAAAAAACAACACGAGAGCAGTTTGGAAGGACCTAAAAGCAATTATTAAAGAAACAAGTGTTGTTTAAGATTATACAACATTATCAGATGTGTTTTATTAGTAAAACATGCTTCTGGAACTAGTTTGAATGTGGGATTTGGCAGGCAGCTGCTCTCTCCACAGTACTGTGGACCGACATGATGCGCACCTGTGATGCGAAGTGAGATGATATAGTTAAACGTCCTATTGCTGCTACGGTCTCTCAGGTTTTTCACACCTCTCATCAGATCAGATTACTCAGTCGGAACTAACTGTTGTTAGTTAATGGAGTATGTTTTCTGAATACTTTTGGCCGCAACTATAAACACAACACTGTTACATATTTCCTCACAGTTGGAAGCAAACATTTGTATGGAATAACTTTAGGAACTAGGTTGTACAAATCCATTTACCATAAAAAGGGGTTCAGTTTTAAAACATTCACACATAATGTCATCAGTATAACTTCCAGGCCTGAAATTATTGGTTAGTTAAATGTAATTTTATAGCACTTTTAACAATGATCATCTTAAAATAGCAACAACAGCATCCAAGTGAGATTATCCACTATATATTTTCATATTCATTACATATCGCTCCAAGTATTAAATCAACATGAAGTGGATGAGGTTCAGAAGGACAACTACAGTGGTGCTGGTTCCTGACTACAAACTCTTAGAACGTTATTTATGACATCATTGTATCAATTTATTTAAGTTCTGTTTAATTTAGAACTTAATTTATATATTCAATATATAATATTCTAATTTAATATCTGTGAGAAATGTGATTAGTACTGTAGCGTTAGAAGGTTTTAGACAAGGATGTCGTGGATCATTCTGTTTCAACATATTTCGAGCTGTATCTACTTCGATATTCATATTTCAAGCTGTATCTACTGCAGGGTGTTTATCTTTGTATTAGTGTGAGGATATCTAGCTGACGTCCAAAAACAAATTGAGAATCAATTACAATTCCTGTCTGAAATACAATTAATTAAAGTCAGACTTTAGTTAGAAAGGCAGAGTGCTACAAAGCTAGACTAGGTTCTAGGCCACACTATGTCTAAGTTAGTTTTACATTTTAATGTCTAGATTATTTTTATATTAAAATGTCTGCTCTTTGAATTTGTCTGTCTATAACTTTTGCTGAATTGGTACACAACTTGCTTTTACTGAAAATGTGCATTTACAAACTAAGCCACAAACAGCTAGCTTTTCCATATGTGGCCTTATAAATGGGTTTGTGTAGCCTTCAGTACACACACCATGTTTATAGGCCGTTACTTGCTGCTTCTCCAGTTCATACAAGAGCCCTTTTGTGGCCCAGTGTGAAGGCGAGCATTGATGGTGCTCCAACAACAAGAGACGCTTCATCAGCACAAGTAAACATACAAAAAAAAGCGTGCGATGCTCATCAGCGCATGCGCACTTGCTCTGTACCATCATTTTATTTTATTTATTTTTCGAGAAGAGTTTTACACTGAAGTGTGACAGAAATTAAGGTTTTAGATGGTAAAATTCTTCCAACAAGAAATATTTGCTTTTGAAAGGTTTCTCAATTGGAGATTTTTGAAGCTTTTCATATTTGTGTTTGTATAGAAGTTCCCAGGTAGGCTAGTTAAGAGGTTATAATTTATACAGTCTCCTTTGCTTAAATGCATGGATTTACAAGTTGTGTCTGAGATATAAACCGACTCAAGTCTGTCTTCTGCTCTGAAAAAAGGAGAAAAATCTCTAAGTCTGGCTATATGGTGTTTCTGGTAGATAGGGTCAGTACGTGTCTCCTTGCATTGTTATTTTAGAACTCTGGGAAACAGTGCCACAAGAACCAGGGTCAGGATTCCATGGCTAGTGCATAGGTGCGAAAAGTCGCATGGTGTGTCCATGCCATGACCCGAGGAATGCAAGCGAGAGATGTGAGGACATATGAGGGTGGATGAGTGGAGGGCTGAATACCTTGTGAACATTTATGCTAATTTTCCACATTCTTTTTTTCTTCAGTTTTTAGCTGCTATGCTGGCATGATTAAAGAGATGTGTGACTAATGCTCACCACCACCTACAACCTTCCTTCCTACATCTTTTGCTCAGGCCAACAAGACATTACAGCAGAAACCTTGTTAGTTGGGAAAAGCTGCCATGATGTCGATTTTTCTAGGCTTGACTAGTATAAATTTCACGTTTAGGATATTCTCAACATCCCAAAAATCACTAAACCAGTGTAAATTTATAGACCATACAAGTAAAAGCAGCTCTGAGTATTCATGCAATTAAAGCCATAGATAGTATAGGGTTAAGTATACATATAATGTATATGTATACAGTAGTTAATCAAACAGATTTTAGTACTATTCTTAATATCCATTATAAACTTTTTGTTATAATTCTTAGCATGTTTTAACCAACAGTCAACTTAACATTTCTAGGATGTTTGTCACATTCTTAAATGCTCATTACCTTCACCGTTAATTGCGTAGCTAAGCTGACAGGAACTGCATAACTGTACATGGGTAACAGGTTACCTTGACTGGATATTTCCGAAAAATCTCTTTAAGTTCACCCGACAGTCACGCATGATCTGTAACAGCTGAAGGGTGTGACTTTTTGTTTGAGGCTTACTACAGGAATGAGTAACTTCAGGCCACTGATCACACCTTTATGCCACTATTGCGCTATCACCTTGCAACCATAGTCATCCTCCTACATAACCTACATAATATTACCAGTATAAACCAATATTATTGGTGACCCTATTGAAATCAAAGTTAGTGCATACATTTTGATCCAAGAGATTACCAATAACAAAGGCAGTAAGACAAAATGGAGTATGCTGTTGGAGGAAGATAATCAATGCCACACCCACAATCATTCTTTCGCAATAAGAGAATGACAGGAACCATTTATAATTCCAGTAATTTGTGAAAAATGTTAGAAAGAACCTTAATCTTCCTTTAATCTTCTTTAATGTAAATCAGTGATTAGCCTTCAGCCAAACTAGTGTTCAAGCCGCACCTTCAAACAATCATAAGAATTCAACAGTGGTGTTGCATCGAAAAAGACACACAAAGATTTGAAATACTGATTTAAATAATTAGTTGCTTTTGTGACTCCATAGAAACTGTGGCGGAGGCTTCTCCCACACTACATAGTGATAACCAGGGCACACAGTCTGGGGATGATGGAACAGATGTAGGCCAGGTCACAACTAAAGAACCGAATCCGGATGTGACACAGCCCAATCACACTGTGGAGTACACTGACATCCTGGACACCACGACAATGGAGGAGGAAGGTACAGTCACTCTTCACACAGAAAGTGGGTGGTGTGTTGGAACTCCAGTCACTTATTTCCTACACTCTGTTTTAGAAATGTTAAAATCGTTTTATTTACAGTGAACGAAACAGCACAAAACCTTAACATTTTTAAATTTCCCTATAAGTTGTTGTTCTCCAAAGCCATGTATAAGTCTTTCCTGAACAGTTGCCACAAAGTCATAAGCACACAATTGTGTAAAATGTGAACATACTGTAGTGGCGAAAACATATTCTAGCATGACATTGTCCCATGTACATACCAAGCTCCATGAAAACAGATTGAATTCTGAAAGTTCAGATTAGAGGACTTTGAGGTGGCCTGCACTAAGTAATATCCTCTATCCCACTGAACACGATTGGAATGAACTCATATAGTGATTATGTGCCAGAGCTTCTCACCTAACATCGGTATCTGACCTCACACTTGACACTGAAAGATCAAATACCTACAGACATGCACCAAAATCTAGTGGGAAGCCTTCCCAGAAGACTGGATGCTATTATAACAGCAAATGTATACTCTATCTGAAATGGGACATATACAGTGTAAGTAAAGTATTCAGATCCCTTAAATTTTTCACTCTTTGTTATATTGCAGCCATTTGCAAAAATCATTTAAGTTACTTTTTTCCCTCATTAATGTACACACAGCACCCCACATTGACAGAAAAACACTGAATTGTTGACATTTTTGCAGATTGATTAAAAAAGAAAAACTAAAATATCACAAGGTCCTAAGTATTCAGACCCTTTGCTCATTTTTAATAGAAGCACCCTTTTGATCTAATACAGCCATGAGTCTTTTTGGGAAAAACAAGTTGCGACAAGTTTTTCACACCTGGATTTGGGGATCCTCTGCCGTTCCTCCTTGCAGATCCTCTCCAGTTCTGTCAGGTTGGATGGTTAATGTTGGTGGACAGCCATTTTTAGGCCTCTCCAGAGAGGGTTTAGGTCAGGGCTCTGACTGGGCCATTCAAGAACAGTCACAGGGTTGTTGTGAAGCCATTTATTTTAGGTGCTTAGAGTCATTGTCTTGTTGGAAGGTAAACCTTCAGCGCAGTCTGAGGTCCTGAGCACTCTGGAGGTTCTCGTACAGGATATCCCCTGTACTTGGCTGCATTCATCTTTCCCTCGATTGCAACCAGTCGTCCTGTCCCTGCAGATGAAAAACACCCACACAGCATAATGCTGCCACCACCATGCTTCACTTTTGGGACTGTATTGGACAGGTGATGAGCAGTGCCTGATTTTCTCCACACATACCGCTTAGAATTAAGGCCAAAAAGTTCTATCTCATCAGACCAGATAATCCTCCATGTGGGCTTTCATGTGTCTTGCACTGAGGAGAGGCTTCCGTCGGGCCACTCTGCCATAAAGCCCTGACTGGTGGAGGGCTGCAGTGATGGTTGACTTTCTACAACTTTCTCCCATCTCCT
>JAOTQY010000020.1:7535649-7547507 GCA_026413445.1 Dolichallabes microphthalmus | reverse complement strand
AGACCAAAGCTATTAATAGTTCGATCTTGAAAGACAGTGCCTTGAAATCAGCCTTGTCTAGCGGTTCAAACGGGGCATAAAGTCACATGGTGGTAAAAGTGGTAATTCAACACTCAAGACTTTATTCAACCCTGTAAGTGTTTTTCTTTTTTTTTTTTGGAGGGTGACAAACAATTAACCTTTGTCCAAATGCAAATGTGTGCACATCATAAAAGTCCAATCCCTCCTCACTGTGTCCTGAGCTCTACTGACAGACTGTAAAGTTTTGCCCTCTTTTGTCTTTTTAGTTTATTTACTATGAGGTGACTCAGGAGAAGCAGTATTTCACTTGCTGTCTCTTTCAGTCAGGCTTCTGGTTGTTGCTCCTTTTTTATGGTGCTCAATTAAAATCTGAAAAGGGCGTTTTCAGTATCAAGAGGGAGTGGTCTGACCAAATATTGATTAAGTAGGTGCTTGAGTCTATAGTTGTCAGTGAGTAGGCCCTGTTGGCCCACTGCCCCCACTCCTCAAAAACCTATTGTTGGGATCTCTTTAAGTGCTGAGATCAAAGCATGTGCCTTTAAGATTTATTTGTCTGGGAAAAGCCAGGGCAGTGGAACAGGAGACTGAAGCATCACTTTACTGTAGTGAAAGTTTAATTCAGGAGAAAGTGAAAATTTAATTACTGATATAGTGGATATGATTGGTTGGGAATTTAATGATGAAGTGGATATGATTGGTTGGGATTTTATTGATGGCCTATGCAGTTTATGAAAGGATTTTGTGATTTTGAAGGATGTTTGTGGATGTGGGAAAATTTTATTAAATGTTTTTTTTAAAGAATCTATCTATCTATCTATCTATCTATCTATCTATCTATCTATCTATCTATCTATCTATCATGTATGTGTATACACTCTTCCTGCTGAATTATATATTCTAATTTGATAATTTTTTGTATACATTAACAAAACAATATTTGTATGCTTTTTTTTATTTATTATACCATATTTAAATAAAAGGGCATTTCCCCCCTCCATAACCTGTTGGGCTATGGTGCATATATTAATAAAGATTTTCTCACAAAGGCTAGATTGGATGAGTGCATTCGCTCTTTTCCCTTATACTATTAACTTTGGAAAAGCTGACAATTCTTGAGCCTCATTTAGCTAATTAAAAGTAACTAAAGTCATCAAAGAGCAATGGCCCCACTCTCTCAGACTTTCATTTTATGGCGGGCAAGAAAAGAAAACTCAGAAATACAAACAGTCAAAGGGATCAAGTTTTTTTTCTTCTTTCTTTCTTTTTTTTTCCAAAAGGGAGTCCTGCCGAGGCCAATTGAATAAGCTTAGTGCCTTCATATGTGCCATGGTGAACGCAGTCAACATGTAATAATTAGTTTCATTGAGGAGCATTCCAACAATCTGCTGCCATTCTCCTGAGGCCATTGTCCTTCCCGCAGGCCAATAGCCAGGAAGACAGAGAGAATCAACTGCTAACAAAACATGAAAGAAAGCGAGGAGGACTTTGTTTGTGTAAATAAAGTGGGGGGTGCTGGCTCGTCCCTATTCTGGCAAGGATATCACTCAAAAGAGAGAGAGAAAGACTGAGAGAGCATTGAGAGAGTCCCTAATAGAGTGCAAGGGGGAGAGAGAGAGAGAGAGAGAGAGAGAGAGACAAGCAGTAAAATGAGAATGGCATTTGCGTCACTGATATATAAACTGGAACAGTGAGAAATATGTCATATGAGCACAACTGCTGTGATATGATTTTTTTTAGATGCCTCTTTGTAGAGCTTTTTTTAGGGCGAGTAATATTTTAAAGTTTGGTTGTAAATGCTTGATGCATTTTTAGAGTACATTTGTGTACAAAGAGAGGGGGAAAGAGAGAAAAAGAAAGACAGGACTGTGTTCGTGATCAATAAACAAGGGGCCTAGTCTTCCTGCTGGAATGCTTTTCTCAGTCATGACTCTGAAGCCCTGCAGGCAGAGAGATGCAGCAGTAAATTCATCCCTGTTCATCCCAGTGTCCTCTCTCTCTCTCTCCCCCCATCTATCTCTTTTGCTCTTTATTTTACATGTGGAATCAACCGAACGTCCAAAACACAGTGAGCTTTACAAATAATTTTTTACTGACAAAGTAGCAGATAGCTTGCATACATTTAAATTTTTGTAGGAATTCATGCACTGCAACTAGGATGAAACTACAAGCATTTAGGTTTAGGGATTCTCTAGTTCTTTGTCATATATCAAAATAAATAGTACTTATTGTTGCATTAGTTGTAATGCAACTTTTATGATTCACTTTATGACTAGGTTGAAATGGCTTGTAGTTCCACTGTACTCTTATGCTATCAGGATTTGATATTTTTTCATTAAGCAAACCTATGCCGCTACAACCTTTATAAATGGACATTTGTATCCTCATTGATTTTTTTTGCAGCAGAGGAAACCACTGTGGTCTGTGAGTCTAATTTTCATTACATTAAGAATTTTTGGGAAGTGAAGTTTACTGGCAGTACTTTCTAAGCATATCATATAACATAATTCTGTCATACTCTTCGTATTTTAGTGCTGTTTCTTTTCTCACCACTCCTCTGTTTGTCTTTTCTATTAAGAAAGTGCTCCTTTTGTGTTTCAACTTAAAATGAAATAAACACACACACACTCGCACACATACCCCAAGTTTATCTGCAAATGAATGCTTGACTCTATGCTTCACTGGTTCTTCTTTCTCTTGTGGCACCAGCATTGTGATCCTCTGATATTAATTCAAAGGACAATTAATGAATGCAGGCAATCTTTGAAGTGGGGTTCTGGGGTTGTGCCCGGGTCTGGCCCCTCTGAGCTGATGGACTCCCCTCTTTCACTCCAAACTTCTCTCAAAGACAATTTGAAGTGGCTGAAAGAGAAAGTGAGCAATGGAAGGTCAAGGAGAATAGACGCTCTTCTCCATATAGATCTGTCTCTCTCTCTCTCTCTCTCTCTCTCTCTCTCTCTCTCTCTCACTTGCTCTGTGTTCCTTTGGAAGTTTTAGTGTGAGCAGAGAACTAAAAGAAAAGTGGAGAGGTCAAAGGGGTAGGGGCCAACCTATAAACACACACAATGAGATGGTTAATTGAGAAAAGCTAGACAA
Source organism: Dolichallabes microphthalmus (assembly GCA_026413445.1). NCBI lineage: Eukaryota > Metazoa > Chordata > Actinopteri > Siluriformes > Clariidae > Dolichallabes > Dolichallabes microphthalmus. The sequence continues at coordinate 7,544,393 of JAOTQY010000020.1, read as the reverse complement.
CGTTGTCAATCACTTAACTCGGGGAACTTCACTTCTCACTCTTATTTCTCTGAATGATTGTGGAATTTGGAAAAAAGCAGTGAGATAGGGAGAGGGAGGGGAAAGACATAAAGAAGGAAGTGAGGAGTTTGTGAAAAGCAAAGAAGATGCAAACAAACATTGCTATTCTTTAACTACTTGTTGCTCTTTTTTTATAATAGTTTTGCCACTGATATTTTGTTACTAAAAAGTGGATGAGAAATATTTATAGACAGGGTTTTTGTGACATACATAGGCACAATATGTACCATCTGATTTGAAAAAAAAAAAAAACACAACTTTTTTTGTTTTACACTTCAAAAATGTCACTGTCAACAGCTTGCATACATTCAAAATGTTTCTTTTGTAAAAGCTTATATGTATGCCATAATTCATTGTGTTTTTAAATGAAAATAAACTAAAAAAATTAGTCATGTAACAGAAAAGGCAATAAAAATTACAATTAATTAAAACAACTCCTATTATAGGAATATAATTTGATGTTGGGTACTGATTAAATGTAACAAGTATCACACATAGACCTGCACTATGGATTTATGGACAAGTATTACACATAGACCTGCACTATTGTTTACATAGTAAAGTTTTTTTTAAGGACACATATATTCATAAATTATGGAAGTAGTCTGTTCTGTTAAATTCATTTTAAAGCAACAGATTAGTTTGTGTATATTTTTCTTTTCGCAGTATTACAAGGTGTGGTGTTTGGCCAACTGACTTGAAAAAGCAGAGGGCTGCTGAGGAAATGACTGTTCAAATAACTTGTTGACTGAAATTATGCAGTATTAAATGTACCATAACTTTAAATTCATAAAAAAAAAACCTATGACATCATTAATTATTTATATTTCTGTGCTTTAAACAATGAACTACGTGACATAACACCATGATATTCATTGATTATTTTTCAGCAGACTCATATTCACAAAAAAAGAGGATTTTCATTTTAATATAAAACATTAGTATTTACCTAATTAGTTTACAAATGATACAAAAATATTAATTATAATAAGTAATAATAAGATATATAATATAATAATAAGAAATATATAACAATGCATTGAGGGGATTTTTTAGCCATTTTGCTACTGACATCTGTTAATTTGAGTGTGTAAAATAGGCAGAGAATTAAGTATGAGAGGGATCACCTTGTCCAATTTTTGATCCCCAGAGAGTGTGATCCATGTCTGTGCTGGTTCACAGATGAGCCCTGGGTCATTGACTAAGCAAATCCCTTCTCTGCTGGCACTGAGGGTTAAAATAATGTTTTGCGTCCCAGTAAAAGGTAAATGGAGCTTTGGGAATAAGTTCTTCATGGGCACAGCAAATGTTTGTTCATACAGGTTGTTTAATCATAAAAAGTATTTGGAAAAAACAAACAGACAAAAAAACCTTGCTATTTCAGTCAGTGTATCGCTATGAATAATTTCATACAAATGCAGAAAAAACAAAATGTGTCTAAGTCAGGCTTAATGAATTTAGTCTGCTTAAGTAATTTTAAATCATATTAAATAATTACCAGGAATTCAGAATTTATTCTGTTAACTTTATTTAATGTATAGATTTTTTGGAGCATATTTTGCCATAAATGTACATAAATGACCTGTCTATGTTGCTGGATTCATTTGTGTGTTTGCTCTATATGGGTGCATTTTAGCTCATGTGTTCGCTAATTAAGCATTTCCACGCCGTAATGTCTATTACTGTGTAAATATAACACTATTATGCAGATTTCTTCTGTCTACACTACATTTTCCCCTTTGTTAATGCATTAAATCAATTATAATATATTTTCTTTCTTTCTTTCTTTCTTTCTTTCTTTCTTTCTTTATTAAGGGAAGCAGTACATTTAAATGATGAGATTCACTCTTGGGTCTTGAACAATATTCTTATTAGTATGTAATCTTGTAATGATGAGTCTTAAAATATAATGTCTTTACTTATGTCCCTCCTACATTCTTTGTCTTTTAATTTTTTTCTGTTACTCTGTCTCTCTTCAGTAGTGTCTCTTTAGTAGGTCAAATGCCTCCCCAGTTCCTCCCTCTTAACTTAATGCCAGCCGCAGATGGACTCATAATCAGTCTCTTAACCATTCTTTCCTCTGCATCTGCTGGCCCTCTATGTACTCCTTAATACACTCCAGCAGCGGCACACGGGCCCAGGAGCCCAAAGGGCCAGCGCTCCTCCACTGAGCAAATAAATGCTTCATTTGTCTCTTCTGCCTTTTGTTTTGTTTGCTGAACACATGTCACTAGCTCAATTACCCTGCCATTTAACTGCCCCTCAGGAGGAGATGGCTCTCCCCCTACTAAGAGCTATAAATGACCCAGATGGTTATTCTCCCTCACTCTCGTATTCTCTCCTTCCTTTCTCTTTTTTGCTTTATTTTTAAGTTTTGTTTTCCCACCCTTCAGTGATTTTCTTGTCTCTGGATATTAATACTGTTTTAAGCATTTCTGTTTTAAATTTAGATGGCTGGCCTGTTGTGCAATGTAACTCAAACATCATTTTGCTGGCTCAATCACTCGGGACGTTTAGATCTTTTTCTTAACATGTTTACTGAGAAAGTGTGACACCAAGTCTCTATGCGGGTGTGCATAACCATTAAAAGGTTTGTGTGTATGAGAAGCACATTACCAGACAAACACTGAGTAAACACCGCAAAACTGGCACTCCAGTCATGCTTATAATAGTAACATTGCAAAGTTAACAAAGTCCCCTCCTGTTGCCATCACCACCGAATGTTGTGCTCATGTTGCTATTTGGATCAGTGTGGAATTCTGTCTGCGCCAGCGCTGCATTCTTATGTCTGCAGGTGGACCCCATTCAACAGAGTAGTTAGTTCTCTCTCCCTCTCTTACCCTCATCTTCAGTCTTATCCTTCCATTCTGATGGAGGGTTGATAAATAGTAAGGCTGTGTTTAGGTCTATAGAGTTTTTTTAACAGTTTTCACCCTTTGTGTGCTGTGTAGTGCTGTGCAGGTCTCTCTCTCTCTCTCTCTCTCTCTCTCTCTCTCTCTCTCTCTCTCTCTCTCTCTCTTTCTATGTGTGGGTGTGTGTGTGTGCGCACACTCCAGGAGTGACTGCTCTGAATACAAATACCCTACTCGAATAGAAGGCATGCACCTTGTGTCAGATTAATGAATAGCCTTGCACTGTGGCAGCGGGGGAAGCATTGTTATTACTGCCTACACAAACACAGCGAGTGAGCCTGCATCTGCTGTACCAAGCCAAATCAGACTATACAGTGGGACTACTTTCCCCTCCCAAAGAAAAGAAATAAAAAAAATAGTTCTGTCTGGCAGCACAACTTCATTTAAAAGCCTAATTTACTTTTCGGTTTAAAAGTCTGGAGGAAAACTCCATTTATCCTTGCAGCTCTCTTAAGTGAGCTGTCTTCGCTTGATTTGGAGACATATGAAAGACAAAGACTTAAAAAAATAGAGAAAACATTAAGAGATAGAAATGTAATAAGATAGACTCTAATAGTTGTAATAAGAGTTCTTTCACCAGGTTTTGTCTGGATCAAGAGCAGTAAGTGATGAAGGAGGTGTTCTAATGAATTCCTGGTTTTGTAAGCAGGCAAAAACTCTGCAGGAAACCAGCCAGAACTTCCTGTTTCTTGATCTGACTTCCTACTAAAGTCCATGCTAACATGCTGACACAAACTCCACCTGGCATATCATTAGTCCATCCGTCCATCCATCCATCCATCCATCCATCTATCGTTGTCCCAAATTCATGTTTTATTGGAAGTGAGAGCGGGTTTACCACAGGTGGCATTGTAGTTGAGTTGATAACTAATGCCATTTTATAACATTCTCTTGATTAATTATTTAGGCTAGTAGGCTTAATTTTACATGAATTTAACTTTTTATGTATTTCATTTTACACAAAGCTCTTTTGTGTGGAAGTATAAATGGCAATACTGCAATATGTGAAAAAGTAATGAATTAAACTAATAATAAAAAAACAAGAACCACTCCACCATCTCTGTTCACTCTTATCTCTTAGTCAAGTACATTTTGTTGGCATGACTATAAAATAGACACACTATGACCAAGTATATCATATGCGATTTATCCATATTAAGGGAGGTATATTTCAAGCTATAAATACATTTATATATAAACATTACCTTATTCGCATTTAAGCTTCCCCATCCACATGTAAACCCCCTGGCGATGGTGAAGGAAGGATCGGGCGGCCCCCTGCTGTTCCCCCATTGGCCCCCGCGTCCTGCCCCCATTGTGCCCCCCTCATGCCTCCTCCCCCGCTGGGCAGGTGACAGCGGCCCTGAATGCCCGCCTGCCCAACTCTGATGGATCCTACAGATGGAGCGTGGAAATCAGACTCCAAAGCCTTCAGCCACAGGCTTCTCCATATAGGCCAACAAAAGAGTCCCAAATAACTCCCTGAGAAGAAGAGAGCAAGAGAGGGAGAAAAAGAGAATGGAGGATGACAAAAGTAACAGTGTCATTTACTATTAACTCACAGCCCATGATGGAGTGTTTTTGCCACAGTTGCAGATAATAAAAACTTGGAGAAGAAAGACGAGAGAGAAAGGGACAAGAGAAAGACAAGTATTGAGCTTTAAACGCTGTGGTTAACACTTAGCCTCTTTTCCAACTGTTGCTTTCCACAAATATTGAACCACCTCTAGTTGTTTTTGTTAATAAGCTGAATAAAAAGTAACTGTACTTACTTGCAAAAGTTGCAAAAAATATATTCCTTACACGTCTTTGGCAAACTATCAGACCTCCTAAAGCCCAGTTGAAAAGAATAACATACTATACTATGTCCTGCTCGCTGTCCCTTTTCTCCTTTCCATTTTTTCCCTTGGTCTTTGTCATACTCTTCTTTCTGCTCCAGATCCTTATGAGATGCCTAGCGAGACCCATGTTGGAAGAAAGTAGCAGCATTAGCTGGGTGGCCCAGCAGCTCTCCTGTTAGCTACGCTTCTTTCTTGCTTTTAAGTAAAACTCGAAAAATTGGAACACATCACTCTCTCTCTACCCTCAAAAGCTTCATTATGTATATTTTCAGTTACTTTAATTGCTTATTAAACAAATACTAATTAAAGTAAATACTTACAAGTTTGTAAAACAAGTTGCCGTTTAGTGTATGCTAATGTTAGAGCTGCATATCTTATCAGTATTGTTGTTGCTAAACAACACTCAAACAAACTAAAACACTAAAACAAACCTCAGAAGCTGTGTTAAATATGAGCTAGCTATGAAAGCTAACTTTAGCTAACAAATGGCTGATAATTTCATAGCTAGCTCATATTTAACACAGGTTTGTTTTAATACTGTCAGAGATAACTGTCAGTGTTAATTATTGCATCATTTGTGTGGAAAATTCACACAATGTTTTGAGTCTGTACAAGCTAAGTATATTTAGGTAAAATTAATGTGTGGCTGAGATTTGGTTTAACCATAAAAAAGGAAAATTAAGGTTAACTGACATCATGTTTAAAGTAGTAATAGCACAAAAATATACATGTTGTAAAGAGTACATCTGTGTGCAGATTGCGGAATAGTTTAATTGACTCAAGAGCATAATGTAGACATTTAGCAGGCAAGATACATGTTTTTTTTATTAGAAATAGCTATCAGCTATCATAGGCACTATTCCCAAGGCTTGGTCAACTGTTCTCGCTTTGGCGAGGTCAAACCATAGAGATATGGGGCAAATGAAAGAAAGGAGTTAGCGAAAAGATATGGTTGGTGTCGGACGAAACAGATGCCATGTTTGTGTGTTGGAGACTGGGGATTTCGAGGCGTATTATTGCACAATAGCAGGCTGTCACGCTAGTTAGAGAGGCCTAATCATTATTTGATAGAGAGCCCTATCCACGCCTCCTTGGAGATGCTGAGCTCCAAGCTCAAGGTCAGTTTGAATGACCCGTGAATAAACACTGTCCCAAACTTACAGCGGGCACATACACACACACACGTGTGTGTGCATGCAGATTCAAAGTATTTAGCAATATTGTTTAATAGAACTATAACAACAGTTGATTCTGTCCAATAAATCAGAAAGTACTGATAAAGTAACTATTTGTACACTAGTAGTTTAAATACTTTTAATTGTATTTTACAAATTGTTTCATTTTGCCAGCATAGATTGAGAAATTGTTCTGTAATTTAAAAAGACTGCTAAATATCTGTAGTGTATGTGTGATTTTTCATGGGCAATAATAAGATGTTTAAAATTCATCCATATCCAAAGTTTAAGAGTTGATAGGTCAAAGAGGTAATACCTCTTGCAAAGCATATTTTATTAGGAGTTTAGGAGTACATAGTCTAATATTTTGTTAGATAATAGTTTCTATAATATATAAAATGAAACCGTGGAGCTACAGGTGAAAATTTTAAACTATATACTGTATATACTGTAGTCTTATGACTAAAAAGTACTTTATAATCTTTATAATTATATATTTAATTTCATTTTCTTTTATCAGTAATTGTGTTTTTTCATTTTAATGTAATTTTTTGTTATTTTATTTAAAAACAATAGTTTCCCTCACTCTCCATGCAACTTAATTCAGATTATTTATTCCTGACATGACTATGCAATGTGTATATTTCAGCAAGTCATTCGGATGAGGGTTCAGATGTAGACTCAGAGCCAGGTCTGCCTCTGAAGAGAAAACAGCGTCGCAGTCGTACAACATTTACTGCTGAGCAGCTTGAGGAGCTGGAGAGAGCTTTTGAGCGCACACACTACCCCGACATCTACACACGAGAGGAGCTCGCTCAAAGGGCCAAACTTACAGAAGCGAGAGTGCAGGTACACACACACACACACACACACACACACACACACACACACACACACACACACACAGACTATGCATTTATTTATTATTTTTGGTTCACACATACAATTTAATTCACACAAACAGTGTTGCTATCTATTAATTAAAATTTTATAAACGGCTTTATTTAAAACAAACAAAAAAACTATCAAGCAAACAAACAAACAAGCAAACTCTTTACCCGGTGATATCAGTGGCTAGACTCATGATTTAATTGATGTAATGCATTTATTTATTTATTTATTTATTTTTTGGTTCACACAAAATCTTTCATTTACACAAACAGTCTTTCATGCATATGCAAGATTTTACGTACATGCACGCACAGGCACACACACAAAGGTAATGTCCTATAGTCATAATATAGAACAAAGTATGATTCGTGAATGTATGAATGATATATGAATATACACACACAGGATGCATTTTCAGAATAGTACTTATTGCCTCAAAGAAGGAACCTAGATCAAATACATCTTTGTAAATTTGGTCATCAAATTTCTTTCTGGTTTATTGGTTTGGTTAGGTATGGTTTAGCAACAGAAGGGCTCGCTGGAGGAAGCAGGCAGGAGCTAATCAGCTAATGGCATTCAATCATTTGATTCCTGGAGGATTCCCACCATCAGCTATGTCAAGCCTACAGCCTTACCAGCTTCCTGAAAGTCCTTACTCTTCCTCCTCCATCCCACCAGGTGTGTAAAATGCCAGATTTAGGGCTGGGTCAACACCTAAAAATGTAAACATATTCTTCTTATTATTCTTATTATTATTGTAATCATCATCATCATCATCATCACCATCATCATCATTTATACAATATCTATTTGTCAAATGCAAAATTAGTCAAGAATATTGTAGTGTTGTCCGTTTAATTAATTAGGCAATTTGCCAATGAATTAGGCAATTTGGACTGATATGGAAAAAGAAAGGAAGAAAGGAATTAAGGAAAAAATTAAAAATAAAGAAACTTATGTAACATGAACATAGCAATGCCTGTATATGGCAAAAATTACTTTTGTGATTATGTGAATGCAGCCTAAAATTTCTGTTTCCTCTTTTTCTATCAGCAATGTCAGAACAGGCCAGCACAGTTCACAGACCCCAGCCTCTTCCACCAACTTCAGTGCACCAGAGTGGTCTGGCCTCTGCTTCAGGAGCCCAAGATGCTACTTCAGCCTACTGCCTCTCTTCAAGCCGTCACAGCTTTTCAGGCTACTCAGATAGCTTTGTGCCTACACCGAGCCACTCTAACCCAGTGAACCCAGCTATCAGCAATGGGCTCTCAACACAGGTTAGTGAGCTGTTTCTGAGATTGATTTGCCTATATATTGTGTTTGATTATTTGGTAGTGAGAATTATTAGCTTGCGTTATGAATATTTTGCCTGCAGAGGGCATAGTTATTACTGGACATAGGAATCTAAATTCCTGTTCTGAATTTTTTTTTTTTAGAAAAACTGATGGTATAGTCATGTAATTTTAAGTAATGTTTCATTGTGGGTAAATAGGTTTTAACTTGTCAAATAAAATTCCCTCTGGGATTAATAAAGTTCTTTGAATCTTGAATCTGGAAACTGTTGTAATAAACACTTGATATAGAAATATATCTGATCTTGAAAGTATGTGTCTTGGTTAGATGTTATAGTTTTCCACCTTTGCTTAAGTGCATAATCAAAGTTAACCAAAACTGCTGGTGTAGTCATTAAGCCTGTGCTCATTCATTGCCATTAGTACTATTCATTAGGGCTCTAATTCTATACCCATAATTCTATAAAGCTGCTTTGTGACAAGTGACAATGTCTGCTGTTAAAAGTGATAAAAATGAATGGAATCAACATTTGATTCTAAAATGAAAAATTAAGTGCTTTGGGACTTCAGAGC
>JAOTQY010000020.1:7421090-7434963 GCA_026413445.1 Dolichallabes microphthalmus | reverse complement strand
TTGACAAGTGGGGCTTGAAAATTCGCTCAACCCCTTAAGTGGGGAATGACAGAAAAAGTTTGAGAACCACTGGGTTACAGTAATGTGGAGTGTTGAGAAGCTTAAAGGAAGAGACAGAGAAAAAAAAGAAATAACCACAGAGGGCAGAGGAGACAGATTAAACATGACTGGCAGAGAGGCTTTGTGTATGAGCATGCGTTTACTGGAACATGCACACACCCACACACACCCACACACAGTTAATTCAGCTGCTTTTCAGACACAACTGAGCAAGTATAGCTGTGTGTGTGTGTGTGTGTGTGTGTGTGTGTGTGTGTCACTTTAGTACTTCTTGCTGTAACATAGTGCAGAGTAAAATAATTATTTTCAAACACAAGAAGCTTTCAAAAAAAAAAAAAAAGATACCAGGTGCAGCTGGTTTAACAAAGTAATTTTTAAAATATATTTTTTTATTATGCATTTATTTTTGGAACTCCTGCATAAACTGTTGTATAAAAAGATAAAAGTAAGCTTAATAGCCATTTATGTGTGTTACTATAAGTTAATACTACATAGATTTAACTACATATTTAATATATTTAACTCTCTATATTTTTTTAGTCCATAAGCTTGTGCGATAATGCTTTTTTTTAGCAAGTATATTTTAAACCTACAGTATGGGAAACACTGCATACACAATATAGAACTAGTTCTACAGAACTATTCTAATACTTTGTGGCATAGATTTAGTGCTGGAAACATTGCTTGTTTGGAGATTTTGGTCCATACTGACATGAGATCATCATGCACTTTTGGACCCTTTATTATGTGGACAACCGCCAGGGTCCAGGTTCGATTCCCGGGGCAGGTTCGATTCCCGTCTCTGTGTGCGTGGAGTTTGCATGTTCTCCCCGTGCTTGGTGGGTTTCCTCCTGGGTACTCCGGTTTCCTCCCACAGTCCAAAGACATGTAGGTTAGGTTAATTGACATTCCAAAATTGCCCGTAGTGTGTGAATGAGTGTGTGTACAGTATGTGTGTGTGCCCCGGGTGTCCAGGGTGTACCCCGCCTTGTGCCCTAAGCTTCCTGGGATAAGCTCCAGGCCCCCGCAACCCTGTATATAAGGATAAAAGCGGTACAGAAAATGAATGAATGAATGAATGAATGAAACACATGCAGCAGGAGAGTAAACGGCTGTACTCAACCTCTCCGTATAAATGCTCTATATAGCTTATGCTTCTTATAATCAGAGAAATAACCGGCTCGCTCATTCACAGGCTGGCAATTCACTTTATAAAAATGACCTTTTGGTGCTGTGGCCATACATTTAACAATTGCATGATTTGATTTGATTTGATTTGGATCGTATTTGTTGCTTTATAGGGAACTGGATCGGAATTTATAATTAGATCTCTAATGGGCAAATAAGTGGCAATAGTGTCTGAGATGACACGATTAAGAAATCTTAAGATGAACCAGACTGATTGGTTAGTGAGATTTCATATCATTACACTTACAGAGCTGTGCAGAATAAAGTCCACCAATATCAAGCGAGTTACAGTAAAATGTTTATTATGAACATATTACAGTATGATTACAGCAGAAGTACTTGGGTATAGCTGGGATTATCCACTGGTGCTTGGTGGAGTCTTGGGCATTCAGCAAATTTTGTTCTTTGCGTAAATGTTAATGAAAAAATATTTTTATAATCTAAAAGTCCTACAATCATTTCTGACTGGACTGACCAAATCATTCTTGCTTTAGTTATTAGTGTACACTTTAGTAATTCTATTCCTATAAACCAATATTTTTTTTGATTGATGCTGTAACTCAATGAGATGTGATGCCTTTAATACTTTTTCTTGTTTACACCCGCTGGCTTTGCTGTTTCCCCTTTTGCTCTGCCTCTTGCGTCACGTGCTCTCTCTCTCTCTCTCTCAAAAAAAAAAAAAAGCCCTACAGGCCTTGCATTGCTCAGTAAACAGAATATTTCCCATGTTCTGATTAAACAGCAAATGAAATCAGGTTTGGGTTCGACTTGGGGACTTCACCCAGAAGAAATCATATGAGAAATGATGGCTGTTTGCTGGCTTCGTTTTGTTCGGTCTTTATTCAGCATTTACACACATGTACACACCTCATTTAATAAAATAATTTCCTCATGATTGCATCCACCTGCCTGAAAGACAGAAAGGCAGGAGAGAGAGAGAGAGAGAGAGAGAGAGAGAGAGAGAGAGAGAGAGACTTGCTGGAGAAGGAATGGGATTTGATGCAGAGAAGGAAACAAGTGTGAGAGGTATGTGTGTGTGTGCAAGAACATAGTGTGACTGACCTTCTCCCCCTGTGCCTGGTGCTAATTGTCTTAACGAATGCCGTGCTGTGGCAGAGTGCCAGAGGATAGACCCATCAGCCAGGTCTCAATACACCCTGTCTGCTAATTACTACGGCAAGAACACTCTCAGACTCATTTCTCTCTGTCGCTCATTCCCTCCCCTAATGCCAAAAACACGGTACATAGACAGTATAGCAGTATCTACTGAAAACACCACCGTGATCCATTTGTTTACTTTCATTTATATTTATGGATCTTTTGCTCCATTTTTATGTTAGACAAGAGAAACAAAAGAAAAAGTCAGTTTCGTAAGAGGTTACCTGTACAAAACACTAAGTGGTTTTAAAGTTATGGCTGATTAGCGTATACATGCCTTGCTACAGTACGTGTCATGATCCAGTTTATGTTGAATTGTATTGCTGTTTGTAGATTATGCTTTCAATCCTAGTACTGATCTACAATAACTTTACTATGGTCCAGCTCCGGTCTATCCCAGACTGCTACAAGTTTTATATTGCACCTTCGATGGTCATTCCTATTTCCTGTCTAGACTCTATAAAACGCACATGGAATCTTAGGAAAAGGTAAAGCCTTTGATCTTTTTCAGAAAGTCTTAGTCGTGGACTGATTTCTCATGTATGACCTATTTTGCCTTTCTGTGTTATGGTTTCTTTCTTCCCCTGCCTGTTATCTTTTTTATCTATTAGTCTGGTTTTTAAATATTGTCTTTCTCATTTTTTTTTTTCTATTAACACTGGACTGTTTTTCACTGTGCTCAGTGTAAATACACTCCCACACACTCCATAATCTATGTACTGTGATAATTATTTAATAGTTACGCCACACCAGTGTCTGAGGATCAACTAACATTTCTCTGAAGTGTTATTTTTAAACCATTTTGCTCATTCAATGTCTGCATACCATGAGCTTTAATATACATCAGACACAACACTACAACACTACCACCAGGGGAACTGATTAACATTGATTATCAATTATATACCAGTAAACTGGTGACAGAGTCATGGACACCCAAGGATCATTTATGCCTGTGGGGACCAAAGGCAATCCTGTTTGGTCGAATTTCACAGAAAAGATAATGTAGAACAAATTCCTAAAAAAAAAAAATTAAAAAAAAATCAGTGGTCGGCACAGTAGAACGGTATCTGAACACCCAGTGCTTCCCTGCTGTGTATGGGGCTTAGCAGGCAAAGAGGTCAAGGTTATTGATCCAGCTTCCAAATTCGCCAGATCTAAAGCCGATCGATCTTCCATGGAATGCGGTTGACAAACAAACCTGATCCATGGAGGGCCAACCCTACAACCCATAGCCCCAAAGGATAAGTCAAACCCCAAGGAACCAGAGCTACCATGGTGGCACAAGGGCCACCCACACAATATTGGGGTTAATGTGTTGTGTTTTCATTTTATGGCTGATTGGTGTACATTAAAACACATAACATTTAACCCAATATTGTTTGGGTTCACTGTTATGGTTGATAGGTGTACTGTACATTAATGGTACTGTATGACAGTGATACTATGGGTTGATTCACTTGAAAGAGGCCCCTAATATTCTATAATAATTCAAGCAACCCAAAAAATACGCTACATATCTTAACATATGTGTAATCGATTGTATTAAATGCGATGCTGGAAGTGATCTGTCTTCTGCAAGACACATTTTGACACGGCGCTCCATGTCCCTGAATGTATTAGCAAGGACATCAGGTGGAATAGCTGCAATTTCACATTGGATGTTTTCCTTCAAACTTCCACTCACAGGGATCAAGTCGTGTTTGAAGCTCCATATCCTGAGAAGCACATTGCATGTTGTTTTGTGCACATTGCTTCGTCCTAGCGAGAGTTATTATAGAATTTTCAGGGCCTCTTTCGAGTGAATCATCCTGTGTTGGGGCTAAATGGATTGAGAGAGTTAAGTAAAATAATTGGTGATGGCCGGGCTAGAAAGAAGGTATCCCAAGAATTGTTTCTTCATACCAATCTGTGCAGTGTTATTATTATTATTATTATTATTATTACTACACGTGTGTACATGGGAGCATAGATGGAAGATGTAGCTCATGGATACAACAGTCTCAATAACTATTTTCGAAACAAATGAAAATCTAAAGAAAACTCATCCACAGACGATAAAAAAAAACAACACACCAATGTGTTCATATACATTGCGGAGACAGTGTGCTAGTAATTAATAATTTCTTTGGTAGCTGTATGGAAGTGGTGTATACTTGAGTATTGATTGACGAGTGGTAGAAGACAAGCTCAGTTAGTTCCTGTCAGTGTACCAGCACAGACATACTTATATTTAACACACGATGTGTCAAGAATGTTGCTAAGCGCCTTTCTTGCCAGTGTGTGCTTCCGTAGCTTACAGGCTATACATGGTATCAGTTCAGTATCGCTCAGCCACTATTCATCCTGTGGACATAATTGTCAGTGTCCCTGGCACTGTGGCAGTAGTGGCAGAACATGCCAGTCTACACCTTCATTAATCAAGCCTACCCAAGAGAGAGAGTGTGTGTGTGTGTGTGTAAGAGAGAGAATTAAAGTTGATGAATCTAGAAACCATTCAATTAGCCCAGCCCAGAACATGTGGTCTTTCTGTAGTGGCCTAGGAATGAACACGCACACGCACACACACACACACACACACACACACACCAGATGGCAACTGTGGTCATTTATTGACTTCACTTTCTTTAATGCTTTATCTGTAAATCAATTCATTTTTTCAGTTGTCTTGACTAATTCTATTACAAGAGCTTTTGTTCCACCACTTTTCACACTGAGGTGGATGGGAATGTAATGGAACACACTTTTTCACATCTGGAATGGAACTCCACCTCTAAAACACAGATTCCCATACAAACATGGTAGTAGGGAATGGACTCGCACCACTTCACCATCTCTCTTCATCTAGATACAAGTATACTAAAATGTAGAAGAATCACTCTGCTCATATTGTAACCTTCCAACTTTCTAATGTGTTCCTTGGAAGGGACGATCATGTGTTGTGGCTTGCCATCCTGCCCTAGCATCAATATCATTTAAAAGCTTGTTTATAGTGAAGCCTGCGTACTTTACCTTCAGCAAATCTATGAGTACATTTGATCATCTAACACCATTGTATCAAGGTCCAGACATTTAATTTCCTCTGCTTAAAACAAAGCGACGGAGGACTAAACAGCTAAAACCCCCAAACCTTTCTGTGCTTTTCACATGACCTGTCTCCACACATTTGTTTTTGTAAGTAAAATCCTGCTACTAACTACCCCTAATTCCCTTCAGCGTGGATTCACGGAGATCGGCTTTTACCCTTGAAATGAATTCTTAGCCGTGATTTCATTCTATATGTTGCTGTATTTTCCAGTTGAGACAGGAAGTCAGACTGACATTGTGTTGAAGTGTTTGACTGACATACAAAACAGACAACAGCACTCTAGGGTCACCACACACGAGCTCAATCAAAACAAACCTGACAAGAGATGAAATGATGAACAGTAAATAACAGTTTTATGGAAAGAAACCAACAGTGTAAAGATGGATGTGGGTTATCTTTCGGTGTAAGGGAGTGTTGTGTTTGAAATCTGAAGGACATGATGGTAAAACTCTACTTTGAGAAGTGAGGGTCACACTACGATGAGCTTATACCCCTCATAAAAATAAATTAATTCTAATTTTATTTTCTATTAAAAAAAGGAATAAATGAAACAGGTAATAGTGCACAGGATGATGTACAACTAAATATACAACATTTGTATATATACTATACACCATTTTATATATATACACTACTCACAATAGGTTAGGGATATTGTTATTTACATGAGTGCTTTTCCTATTTGCTCTGAATTTGAATGTAATAAGTAAAAGTTCCCTTTGATATTACTAACAATGTATGAGAAGAAACACCATTTTCATTAGTTTAATATTTATTACCTCAAAAATTTGGACAATAACAGGGATAGCCCCAAATAAAAATTGACAATGTCAGTAGCGGGTGTTTCCACCATTTGCCGCAATGACAGCTTGACAGCGACGTTTCATGCTCCTCACTAGCCTCATGATGTTGTCCCACACGCAGTTCTGCCAGGTCACGTGGGGGTGGGGTACGATCATCCAGTCTCTGCTCCAACTGGTCCCAGATGTGCTCTATGGGGTTCAGGTCAGGGGACATTGATGGCCATACCATATGAGGCACTCCAACTTCCTGAATTCGAGCTGTGACAATTCTGCCATGATGTGGTGGAGCATTATCATCCATGAACAGAAAGTTGGGGGTGTGCGGGTAGAATTGGGGGATGATGATGGGTTCTATGATGTCTCAGAGGTAAGAACATGCAGTGACTGAGCCATGTACAATAACCAAATCTGTTTTGCGCTGACTGGTGATGTCTGCCCAGACTGTTGCACCTGTGGCATTCAAGCCAAAGCGGTGGAGTCGGTTGCGAATGGTTTGTCTGGAAATCCTAGTACCCCTCGCATCTCGTAAATGGCCTGCAGCTGTGTGGCAGTTGCATAACGATGTCTGAGTGCATACTGTAGGTCCTTAGGTACTGGTCATCGTTGCGGTCCATTACTCGTGGGCCTCCACTCATGGGTCTATCATACCCTCTGCCAGTAGTTCTGTGTCTTGATGCAAGTCTGCTGATGACACTTTGAGACACACCAAGTTCACGAGCAACATCTAACTGCTTGCCACCGACCCAAAGGCGCGCCATGGCCAGGTGGCTCTGCTCGTCCGTTAAGTGACGTCGTGTGTTCATGGCTGTTTGAATGATGAACTTGGAATGACTTACTGACAATTTAGGAATGCCAATTAGCCTAATCTGCAGGCCTTTGGGAGGAAACCGGAGTACCCAGAGGAAACCCACCAAGCAAGGGGAGAACCTGCAAACTCCATGCACACAGAAACGGGAATCGACGCTGGCTGGGAATTGAACCCGGACCATAGAGGTTCAAGGCAACAGTGCTAACTACTACACCACTGTGCTACCCATATTTATTTATTGTGAATAGGCCACTTATGCACTTCTGGTTAGATGCTAACTGCATTTCATTGGCTCTGTATATGTACTCTGCACAATGACAATAAAGTTAAGTCTAATCTAATCTAATCTAATGTAATACAATAACAAATCTGTGTTTAAAACAAACCTACAATTGCTGAACACGAACTATAGTATTATTGCAAAGCAAGACCTATCTCTAGGGGCCGGGTATGGATAGAGAAAGCATATAATTCGATGATTATTAAATTTTGCATAGACATGAATCATCAAAAAAGTGACAAGTAGAAAACCCACTTTTAAAATTACATCTAGACTAGGGACCCAGATGGTAACTGAAATGGTCGCAAATGCATCTAAAGTTTAACTTGGTGATTAGATTTATCCAGACAGTCTTTACACTGCTGCGTCTGCCTACTCGGTGCAGGTACCAGATGGCCTCGGGTGGTCCGATCTGCTCGGGGTCCTATACAGTACCTGCCCATGATGTCACACAATATGATATCTACAGCAATGCCGCTCGGACAAATGACATTGTGCCCCCTCACATAATATGCCACTACATTTGCATATAGATAGATATCTATCTATCTATAGATATTTTGCTTTTATTTTACATTCGCTTTGGCGATATATGCTTCTCTTTCCAAAGTTAATAACGACCTTTTGAATTTGAATACTGTATATAGATTTTTTATTAATTTATGGTGTACATAAATGTCTTGCTGCAGACTGGAATACATTAGACCAATTCCAATATTTACAGTATACAGTATGTTAAAAAATATATATACAGATACTATGCCCTCATGCCTTGTTCAAGCACTTGGATACAGTACATGTGCTGACAGCTGACACGCAGTTGGTGAAGTGAATACTTTATTTTGATCAGTTTTCTTTTTTTTTTTTTTTGCTTTTTGAATTCATTGTAGCTTGTGAAACTGTTGTGTTGGTGCGTGCTACGTAGCTAAGTTGGCTAGCTACAGTAGCCAAAGTTAGCTAATGTTAGTCGAAGAACATGTGACATGAAAAATTTTTAATCTCTGACGTTTTCTCACTCTCTGCCCTTCCAAACCCCGCATCCCCTATCAGATACCATTAATAGAGACAGCAAAGCAACCTTAACTAAGTTTATCTTACACACAGCTCCAGTTTAAATCAGCATGGCTATACGGCATGGCAAGGCACCAAAAGATTTATGTTTGTCTGGAGCCCTGATCAAGACACTATTAATATTTGTTAATGCCACATGGCTCGGTCCAACCACTTTAAGCATAGTCCAGATGCTGTGATTCTCATTTGCTCTTCTACTTGCTTTTCTTTGCTGTGTCTGTTTCTTTAATAATCCCCATCCTGTCCTCGTTCTCCCACATGAACACAGTAGCAAGGAAGCTTGCTTATACAGTATGCAGTCAGCAGTGTGTGAGTGTACCATCCAGGTTAATCATGTTCACTATTTTCCTAATGTGATTCCTAAAGTGGCTGTGTAATGGAAGGAGCTGAGCTACAAGGTGTACTTCGGGATGACTCCTTGGCTACTGATGATGTAGGTGTAGATTAGCACCCTGAACATCTTGTACTCTGCTACTGAGCACAAAGTACAGAGAGGGAATGACATGGAAAACTGAATAGGGACGCACAGCTCACCATGCTAACACAACTGATTTATCAGATCATGAGCCAACAAATGCATGCACACAAATAAATATTAGTAATAAATAAATAAAACACCTCTATATTTGGTAAGTACTAACAATCGAGTGTAGTCTTCGTTGAGCACTGTGTGAAAAAATCCATTTTGTTAAAACAACAATTAACTGAGGCATTTTGGACAGAAAACAATTGCTCTATATGCTCAATATGACAAACAGATGGTACAATTATGCTGAAACATGGACAATACACCCACCTCATACTGACATCTATATTTATTTTTCTACAAAACTTCAGTTCCCACTAGTAGATTCCAGGACTTTAAAATGTGACTATGGAAACGTCATACACATGCATCACTCTCCCACATTAAAGCACACACACACTGTCATGACAATCCTCACCGTCTGTGAGAGTTTGGAAGCACATCTTGTTGCTGTATTTGCCGAATCCAGCCACTGTTCTGGCTCGAACCTGCACGACGTAGACCGTGCCGGGCCTGAGACCGTCCACACGAACCGTGTTGGTCTGAGTCCTCAGGACTGTTGAATTGACCTCCGTTAGATCCTAGAAGGTCATAGACAGGGAGATATGCTTGGTTTTAGTTAGTGTGCACTTTAGAATTACATTTTTAATTTCACACCTCACATACAGAAATCACCAAACTTCTTGTTTCCGCATGTTGTGTCATGCCTCAATTCAATATTCACAGCGTATACAGTACAGCATGCATTCCAGTCAAGAACGTTTTCTCTATGCCCTCTTGTGCAAGCATTTCATTTGAGTCCCAATCATAATACCTTTCCAAATAAAACACTGTCACACAAATACTCACCCAAACTTTATATTTTATAAAACAAATACGTAATCTGCTAGCTGTGTCATGGCCAGCAGTGTCCACATCTGCTTGACTGAACAATTCCCATCATCAGCAATGCAGAAAACATGCATGGCTATTAAGCAACAAGTCATTCACACAGACGTACATAATAATATCTGCATCCAGTGCACTCATTATGAACTAATTTTAAACCTTAAAAAATCACTACATACTATAAAAGCTCAATGTTTGCCCAATTGTACCAGAAAAAAAGGTAACAACACCATCTATAACAAATAGTGCAAATAAATTTTTGAAATAAGGGATTTTTAGGCGTACACTGATCAGCTTAAAACCACTGCCTAGTGATGATGATTTGAATAACATTTACTATCAATTATATACCAGCCACCTGGTGACAGGATCATGGGCACCCAATGTAGAACCAAATGCCTAACAAAATGTGATGCTGCCTGAGAGAGAAAGGTATCATAATATTCAGTGCATCACAGCTTGCTGTGTACAGTATGGGGCACAGCAAGGCAAGGAATTCACGGCTGGTGATCCATTTTCAAAAGTTCCCAGCTCTCAATCCAAAGAGCACAAATGAAATGTGCTGGACAAATAAGTCTGATCCAAGGAGGCAGGCTTTGCAACTTTATAAATAGCATTTAAAGGTATTCCCAGAGGTGGAAAGAGTAATGACTGAAGTACAAGTAAAGTTACCATTATACAAATCTACTCAAGTAAAAGTAAAAAGTAGCTCATAAAAAAAAAGTAACTCTGTAACTTTTACTCTGAGTAATTTTTTTTAACAGTAGGGGTGGGATCGGGGATTCTAATGTAGTTCAAAAAAGACAAACGCATATAAATATATATATACAGTTTGCATTGTGAGAAAGAGAATATATGTCCCTTGTATACGTTTGCGACTAACAGCACTGCACATAATGTACCATTAGATATTAGATATATACAATCTTAAATAAAATCCAATAAAACAGAGGAATAGAGAGGCATTTAGCTTTTAAGATACCTTTATTAAAACAAATTCCCAGCCTAAAAAAGTAGATAGCCCATACAAAGAAGGGAATTAAGCTGAAAGGAGAATACAAAGAGAAATCTGTTTCTAAATTACTTTTTAGCTCAAGCTTTTTGTTTTCTGGCCCGAGTGGATAACAGAACCGCATCATAGTCTCTTGTACAAGAATGCAATATTACTCTTCAGTCATGTCATTGAAAGAAAAAGTATTGAAGAAATAAGCAAAAACAATGCTTTTTCTGTTTTCTTCTTCTTATTGCTTCACATCACAATAACACTGTGTGAAATAAATGTGTAGGTCCATTTCCCAAGAGGAAAATGCACTTGTACTCAAATGAAAAAGAAAAAAAAAGAAGCAAAACACTCTTCTGGCATAAAAATCTGCTTGCTGCTTCGCAAATAGATCATTCTGTCCTTTGTGACAGGGGGGAAAAAAGACTGTTTCTAATAATGGTTCCATTTTTGGTATGTGACACCCACACACACATCTAAAGAATAATTACAGGAAATAATAAGTATGAATTAAAAATGCATGTAAATATGAGTGAGAGTGATTGTGCAAGTGGGAGAGAAAGATGGGGAGAGAGGAAGAGAGAGCGAGAGAAAGAGGACCAGACAGACAGAGACACAGAAAATGTTTTTAATAATGTTATTAATGGTTTTTTTTTTTTTTTGCTATATATATATCTATACAAGGGGGTATCAAAAGGTTGCGAGATTCGCAAGCCTTAAAACCTGGCAGCAGATTTTCCATGATCAATTCTCAATGCACAATGCCGCAAATGTCGAAAAAGCATGCGCTTGGTCGAGCTGACCTGCCTAGCCATTTTCAGTCGTGGAGATGATGGGCTCTTCCACTGTGGAAACTGTTGCTCTGTCTCAGGGTCATACCCATACACAAGTTTCATCACCTCGACATGAAGGACAGGTCATCCACGGCATGCTGACGGAATTCTTGGCAAAATTTGACGATATGTGCCTTCTGCTGCAGGTCAGGAGCCTGTAGACAAATCTGGCAGCAACACAGCGCATGTGCAAAATACACGTGAGGATTGCCTGTACATTTCCGTACTGGGGGTTGAGCTCGTTGAATGTCTTGCTGATCTTTCATTATCTTCTAGTGATGTTCTTCTGTTCTTGAAGCACACATGCCACTCAAAGCACCTCAAACAACTCATTGCAGCAATGTGTAGACTTGCCAAATCATATCAAATGTCTCTGTGGAATTTCCATTCACTCTTTGTTCTAACTTGCTGTGCATGATGAATGATAGCAGATGTGGTAACGGACGTGGTCAGAATCGGACCTGTTAGCAACAGCACAGCTCCCGAGGTACATAAGACGATGTCTTTTGGGACACTGACTTATGAAGATTGGTGCTCCTTATGACTGTGTATGAAGCCTTGTGCTGCCATCTGTTGGCATGTTACCTAACTAGTCTCGAAACTTTTTGTCACCATCTTGTGATTTGTGTATGTGTGTCATCTGATCATAGCGGGTCTCAGCATTAGGCAAATACCACTGCAGGCGAACAGCGACATATAACTTTTTTCCATCTGTAATTATTTACCGAACAAAAAATTAACTCGAAAAGAGAATTTAATGTGATGTGGACAATACTAGATACCCCATGATTCAATAGTTTGTAGATCACCCTTTAGAAGCAATAACTTGAAGTAGTCATTACCTGTATGACTTTATCAGTCTCTCCCATCACCATGGAGGAATTTTGACCTATACTTCATTGTAATATTGCTTTAGTTCATTAAAGTTTTGTGTATTTGCATATGCACACCTAGTGGTCCCACCACCGCATTTCAGTTGGATTGAGGTCTGGGCTTTGACTTGGCCATTCCAAAACCTTGATTCTTTTCATTTTCAGCCTTCTGATGTAGATTAATTGGTGCGTTTTGGATCATGCATGACCCAGTTCTAGCCAGCTTTAGCTCAGATATATGGCCTAACATTTGCCTCTAGAATACTCTGGTAAACAAAGGATTTCATGGTCCACCCAATGACTGCACGGTGCCCTGGTCCTGTGGCTACAAAACAAGCGCAAATCATCATCCCTCCACGGTTGTGCTCGACAGTGGGAATGAAGTGCTTCTGCTGAAATGATGTGTTTCTACTATGATCAAATGATTTTTTATTATGTTTTCACACAAAAACATAGTTAAAAGAGGGGGTACTTATACGGTGCATTCAGAAAGTCTCTCCATGGCAGCCATATAGAGTAGTGGCGCGTTGACGTGTTCTTGTTTGAGTTCATGAGTTATTTGCTTCACGATGGCTGTGTATTTTTGTGTGAAATGTTAACCCCATCAAAGAATGTGCTTTTCCCAGGGAGCACGTTTTTAAAGCTGACATTACATACACAGATTAAGTATATGTAAAATTTCAACCAGCTTTTCTGGAGTTCAAGAATACCCCATCACGAGACTGTGTAAGATATAATTAAAAAAAAAAGACGAGTGGAATTTTTAAACGCAAGTTATATATACACAGCGGATACCAGTGCCAAAACCCACATGCAAAACCAGTCAAGGAAGCACTTGTCATCTTAAACAACATATCTCCTTAATTATTGTTTCTAATTCTTTCTAAACTGTAACGGAACTGTCCATGTTGTGATTCACGGCTAACATAAGCTAACATGCTAACTAGCTTCTAAAACAAGGCTGAATCCTAAATCTCTCGCTAAACCCTAAACAAGGGCACTGATTTGTGTGTGGAACAAGGGATTCTATACCTTGAGTAGTGCACTAGCTTTTCTTTTATGATATTTTAAGTTCAACCCTGCAACACCTAATTAGCCACAGTATTAATTAGTAAGTTTGAAATGTCAGTATTAGTTAACGTTACCTACACATGATTTTATGAAGCATAGCATATTCTAGTCTACATACACAAATTTTGGCTATAGTTTCATTAATATGCGTCTATGCTCGCTTCGAGGCTGCAGCTAAAGATGCTAGCGATGCTAATGCTAGCGGCGCTAACGGCTGCAGACAGGAA
>JAOTQY010000020.1:7360831-7373411 GCA_026413445.1 Dolichallabes microphthalmus | reverse complement strand
TTACTTGTGTTATCTTTGACTAACAGTTAAATGTGTTTGATGATCAGAAACATTTTGTGTGACAAACATGCAAAAGAATAAGAAAGGGGGGGGGGCAAATAGTTTTTTCACACCACTGTGTATATATATACTGTATATAAAACCCAGTTATCATACTTTAATTATCTCCGAATCCCACTGTCCAATATACAGTGGAAATTTCTGGAAAAGCTCCAGACTATGCTGGTCTCAGGGACTCGGTCTCCCATGGAGAGGAATGGAGGGAAACCAGTGAGAAGCATATGGCCCTCTAGGAAAAAGAGAGAGAGAGAGAGAGAGAGAGAGAGAGAGAGAGAGAGAGAGACAGAGTGAGAGAGAGAGAGAGAGAGAGAGAGAGAGAGATGGCTTTAAAGAATGAGTGAGCATCAATCAGTGGGGAGGGAGTGTGAAGAGGGATAGAAATGGAAGTATATAGGGGTGTGTGTGTGCGCATGTGTGCGCGCTTGCGTGTGCATGTGTGTGCACGCATCAGGCCGATGGTTGGCTAGTGCTAAGCTGAATAGTCAGGCTCCAGAACCCTGCTGATACACTTCCTGCTCCCCTATCCATCACTGCCCTAATCAGGCTCGTTTCAGAAGCTCTCTCTCTCTTTCTCTCTCACTCTCTAACACACACACGCACAGCTCTCTTACACACAACCTTTTTACAGCAGGCCCTAAAAGAAAGGGAGAAAGGGTATATACCGAGCTCTAGGTATTTGTGCAAAAGAACAGTGTGTACAGGAGAATAGAGAGAAAATAATGAAAATGGGATAGGTTGCCAGTTCTATTTTTTTCACAGGAACATTAAATGCTTCACATTTCATTAAATGATCACAGGAACGACTTCGGGGGGTTCAGAGTCACCTTGGACTCGGACATACGGGCTTCTTAAAAATGTTTGCACCATTCAAATGCTTTACTCTGGCGAAGAGTCTCATCACCATAAGAGCATGAAGTGTTCTGTAAATGTAAATCATGTTTAGTACTTAGGAATTTCATCACAAATCCCGGTTTGACTTGAACGCCACTCATAATATTACTATTACTACTACTACTACTACTAATAATAACTAATTATTATTATTATTATTTTAATAACATCAATAATACTTTTTATTGCTCATCGTTTCTTTCTCAAACCCAAATCAATCTAATAAATAATTGTTAACACATATAGAATTAGAAACATCACAGGACACACTGCAAAAAATTATATACATGAACTAATTAGTTCCAGAAAACATGCTTGTAAGCCAAAGCACTCATATATCCAAGCCAATTTCCCCAGACAAAAAATTATAGAAACTCAGTTAATTCATTCCATGACCCAAAAATATTCATATAAAATGATTAATACAAAAAAGAAAGTAAAAATACAACAAATTAACCTGTACTTTACCTTTGAAAAAAATAGTAGCTTGTGTAAGGGATAAGGAGGGCATTAGACACTCAGCAGACAAAGCGTATACTGTACATACAGTACTGTACTCGTATTGCAAGATCTAACTTGTTTATCAAGTTATAATGTATTAAAAATCTTTGCAAAATACTCTCAGAAGGTTTTACTGTAATTTACTAAGATACGATTACAACCGACCAAATATAACATTATTAAGCTTCTTTCTAGTCAAAATTAGACAAAAAAAAATCTCCCAATTGAACAATTTTCATTACATTTAACTAGAAGTAAGCTTACTAGTCTCATATTTGGTTTCTAGTCATTTTATTTCAAGACATTAGAGATTAGAGAGACAATAGGTTTGCTAGAGTCAAGAATATTTCACTTGTCGAGATGCAGTGCAGTTAACAGAACAAATTGAAGTGAGGGTAACATGATAGGAAGCATTGCGTGAAAGTAGCTGGAGCTACACATTTACTGTATAATTATCAAGTTACAGCAATGAGTTTGAGAGATGGGCTTTGAGTTCTGGAGAAATGCAGAAGATTTCTCAAACCCTCTGTGGAAGTAAATTGCAATACTTGGGCATAACAGCACTGAAGGACCTAACCTCCATAAATGCATTCCCAGGATTAAATCAGTGTATCTTTAGCTACATGTTCTCTGATTGTTACTGTACATCCTGGTCAGGGTTACGGTGATTCTGGAGCCAATCCCAGGACGACATGGGCATTAAGAGGGAATAACTTGAGATGGTAAATGTGTCCATACAGTAGAACAGTATATACATATTGTAACATCTGGTGTAACCAGTAAACCGACTACCATGTTTTGTATAGTGGGAAGCAAATGGAGAACCCAAAGTAAATCCATGTAAACATGGAGGAAGAGTAATCCTTGTAAGATTATGATCGAACCACTGACACTGGGTTATTACATTGCGATTTGAAGGAAATGTACACGGTATGGGAGGTCCTCTTTTGAGTTTTAGCCCCCTTTTTTATTTTTTTTAAACCTGGCAACCCTTTGTAGAAAGAAAAAACAGGGAGACATTTTAAACAAGTCAGGGAGACAGAAAGAAGGACAATTCCTGCAAGCAATTAGGCTACATAAATGAATAAAACCTAATGAATCAATGGAGTACAAAGCACACTCCAGTTTCCTCAGCGGGTAAATGAAACCAAGAGACATGCTCGATAACTCAAAACCACCTGAAAAACAGCCAAGTAATTTTCTTTCAGTCGGTAGGGTGTCATTACTAAAATCATCATGCAAGGATTCAAGCCAGGGGAGATAAACTAATGAGAACACAATCTATATATATACTGTATTTATGGGAACCAAAGGCTAAAGACAATACTGTGATTTCTTTTGTATTGTACATCAATACAGCATTCATTCAAATCCTATTAGCATCGACAATAAATCTGCATTCAACTCTGTGCTCTATCAATACAGCACAGCATTAATTAATGCCTTTTCAATTTCAATATGGTATTCATGGCTTTTTCATACTGCTCGATCTTGCTGTCTCCCAAGAACATTGATATTGTGTCTTCTCGATTATGTAGCAAAAACACAATAACAAGTGTTGCTAGTCTCGTTAGCGGATTCCTGCAACTGATAGGTGTACAACGTGTAACGCGCCATCCTCCTCAGATCCACCTGACTTGCATATCAAAGCTATCCCTCAGGGCACAAGCAAGAGTCAAAACGAATTTCTGTTGTGTATGGCGTTATCATTTTCATCATGCGCCTACACCAATCTCGGCAACCCTGCAGCACTGCAGTAACGACTTCAATCTTTCATTCATAACCGGGAGAGAGAGAGAAAGAGAGAGAGAGAGATCCATTTTTTCCATGAAAGAAGATTCTGAAAAGAAGAGAGATGTTTTTTTTTTGTGACCTACATAGCATGCTCCATTTCCTTCCCTCGCCAGTGCCAAGAGGGAGGAGCTAATGTAGCAGAAGAGTGCATCAATCACTTCTTACCAACTAATCACTTTCCATCAAACAAGAGAAATAATTGTTTATACTGTATGTAATCAGATATCTGCACATTAATTTGCTATGACATCAGATAGTTCCAAGGCTCCTCTCGGGACTGGAGTCTCCAGAGACACAGAGGCGATATTCTGGTCTGTACTAACACTTTGCCGAACACAAGTCTCTAACTACTCCTCCCTCGTTGATCCTCCAGATGCTTTGGCAAGAATCTGACCCACTTCTGTAAAGAATTGCTCCAGAGGCCAGTGCTACTCGATCACACTAATGACAAGCCTCTAAGTGACCTACATGTGGGCTGCGGGCTGTGGGCAGTGGCACACCGCCAGCAGCACCTTTCAATAAAGCAAACCAATGTTTTAAACCAACATTTTAATCAAGTCTACAGGGAGATGTCTTCCACTTCACATCTTACTTTTCAGGTCTCTATGCTTGGTACAGTGAAACCCTCAGGACAAAATCTCAACATTCCTCTACAGTAGCAAAGTTCTCGATTCACACCTCTGAACCTCTGGGACTCACTAGCAGACCACTTTTTTTTGTCTTATATCTTTTAAATGTGTCCACTACTATATAACCATAAAACTAGCAGACGCCAGGGATTTGGCATTTATTTCCTATTTTTGTTATGTCTTCCAGTTGGGTACTGTGTAAAAATCAGCAAGCTTCTACAACTAGTCCAAGTTCTCACTAGAATACCAAAGCAAAGTTCTCAATTTAGACCTCTGGGACTAACAGTCTACATTTTTTCCCTTCTTTTTATTTAAGTGGAGGAACCATAACAATTAAGATTTCAAATCTTTGACTTCTACTACCACACAAGAACATCTTATCGATTCACTATTATCATGTCAAGTTGTAAGGGAATAACTTCACAAATATTTAAAATATTTCACAATCTTCCTCATTAGCTTAAATAAAATTCAAAACACTGAATATTTATGTGTTGAATATTTATGTATGCATTTCCAGCTTTAGCAAATTCATGACTTGTTTAATGTTTTCAAAATTGTACACGTTTATTAATTACCCAGTATACCTCAGCCAGGTCACTAGCCTCCTACAGCTCTCAATTTACTATATACAGTACAAGCAGCTAGAACAAAACAAGGATCTTGAGTAGCATAGCCATAAAAAGAATTTGCTTCTCTAAGGGGTTCAGCTGCTGAAAATGTAATCTGATGCCCAGTCAGGACAAGAATACGCACTGCTCGGGGTTTGTGCCATAAGGAAACCTAGGAAAATAAATCACTGAATTGTCTAATGATAGTCTAGAGAAATAGACCAAGAACTGATGAAGTTTCAAAAGTCATCAAGAAACTTTGGAGATATCAATTACGGTATATACCAGTAAACTGGTGACAGCTTCATGGCCACCCAAGGCTCATTTATGTCTGTGGGGACCAAAAGACAGCAAGTTTGATCCCACAGAAAAGCCAATCTAGCACAAATTGCCTAAAAAAAAGCCAATGATGCCTGCACCAGAACACCCAGTGCACCACAGTCGGCCACTTATAGGCCATAGCAGGCAAAGAACCCAAGACCTGGCCGTCAAACTCCCAAGAGCCCAATCCGATCGAGTACAAATGGGACACACAAGACAAACAAGTCCGATTTACAGAGGTCCCAACCCACATCCCACAGGACCCAAAGCATCTGCCGCCAATGTCCTGATGCCAGATACCACAGCACACCCCCAGAGGTCTTGTGGAGTCATATCCCAAGTGGCCAGATCCACCCTGGTGGCACAAGGAGAACCAACACAACAATGTTGGCATAATGTTTTGCACGGTACTATGAGGTTGATCTATAAAGTAAATATCTTTTTTGTGTGTGATACCATGGATTACTGCATATCCAAAATATTGATCAATGAGTTGTTGACCTTTTGTCAAAGGGTAAAACTTGATACAACATTCAACAAACTTTGGCTATCATTTCCATTGAAATAGTTTCGATTAGTCTCTATTAATACATTTAACTGTTTAACTTGTTAAATAATAATAATAATCATAATAATAATAATAATAATATAACAAATTTGCATTCTGGGCAACCAAAACACATGACTTATGGGCAAACTGACATTTTCATTTGCCCAGTCCATGTGGTAATCAAAATTCTTCTATTCCCAGACATACAAGTTGGGAATTCAGTCTCAGTAGGAGGCATTGCTTACTGGCTTGGGAACCACTAGTTTTATTAACTTGGTGAAGAACATCTGCAACCTTGAAAGAAACTATGTGTAAGCCATCAGCATCTAAAAACCAAGGGAGGGAAAGGTAATTGTGAGAATCCAACGATAGTGGAAACTATTCTCGCAAGTCAGACCTCTGGCTCTCCCCAGAGACACTGACATGTTTCCTCACTAAATGTGGCCAAGAATCACTCAGGTGGAAACTGGTACTGTGCACTGGTTCCCAGTCTTTTATTATTTTCCTAGCTCTAATGTAATCCAAAACATAAATTATTCATTATGCAGATCGCAATGTGTTAAAATAAGGGAAACAAAACATGTCATTCGCAGGGCTAGAATCAGGACCTGTTGGTATTCCAAGAACCTATTTATTTCTAGCTAGAAGCATTCGTATGTAAATGTGTGTGTTTTAGGACTCACTAGTGCAGGGCATGTCTGGCAGGTCTCCATCTGCTCTGTAGTAGCCGTTCCTGCACACGCAAATTGTGGAGGCCTCAGATGTGGATCTGCTGTTGGGAGGACACTGCAGACACAGCCCAGTGCCTTGCATGGCCTTAAAGGTACCAGGAGGACATGCTGCAAAAAAAAAAAAGAACAACCGTAGTTTTAGATCATGATCAACATAGCTGAAAATCACATGCTCACCAAGAAAGAGAAATATAAGCTAAAAAAACAAGCAGGAAAAAGCCATACTTTGGTCAGTTACACTACATCCTAAAACTAAGTCCATAGTAGCATCTACTCTGTAGCCTAACGGATAAAAGGCTCTTTTAGAGTTTAACCCTGAGTAATCCTCCTTAGACACCATTTTCAGCCAGTTCACTCGGGGGCAGTGGTTAAGGCTCGGGGTTACTGATCAGAAGGCTGGAGGTTTAAGCCCGGCACCATCACCCTGACACTGTGGGCCCTTGAGCAAGGCTCTTAACACACTCTGCCCTAGGGGTGCAGTATCATAGCCGACCCTGTGCTCTGACCCTGGCTTCCTAACAAGCTAGGATATTGTATTGTGGACAAAAGAATTCCACTGTGCTGTAAAGTATACGTGGCAAAGCTAGCCTTAAAATTTAAGTATTACGGTTTCATCTGGATCCACAGAACCTCAGCTATTCTTGCTTAAGGTGGTTTTATTTTAGGATATCACAACCACCTTGGGAATAACTTAAAAAATAATAATAAATTAGAGAGAGAGAGAGAGAGAACATTAGAACGCAAATGGAAATTAGTTTGTGATAAATGGCCCTCGAGCGCATGTGTATTTGGATGACAAATAAACCTTTAACAATACAAAACAAAAATATATATTTTAATTGTTGTCAAACTACTGCCAGCTTGATTTAGGAGTCACAGCCTGTGTTACGGTGCTACTCAACCTAGGAAAATTCACTTGGGACTGATTTGCCAAAAGCCTACAGTACAGTATACGGGAGATCGATGTTTGAGGTCTGTTTCGGCTGAAATACGCAAGAAATGAGAGCCAGTCAATTAAACTTTTTCCATAGACAGCATAGACATGTCTGTACTGTATGTTGAGACTGCTAACTACTAAGTTAAGTCTTGCTGCTTTAACACAATGCCTCTAGCACCAAATATCCATATTTGTGTCTGGATTTATTCTCAGAATACGTGAAGCCTGAACCTAAACCTGGAACCTGAACCACTTATTCATATATGTACTATATTTTCAACCCATGTCTACCTTGTGAATAATGGATTCATATTCTGTTACAACACTTCAGGGCATCTGAAGGATAAACTACTCAAGCTGCTGTAAACTTTTATACTGTAGCCATGACTTTGCTATCCGACTAGCACTGTTGTGGTATCTGTGTATGTACGATGGACATTATTCAATCCCTAGCAGGCAGACTCAAAGTGCTGAGCCTTTATGAGTACAAACAGTGATAACAGGTTGAACTGAAACACAGGCCAAAGTGATAGCAGCCTCCATGGACCTTGCTGGAGTAGATTTCAACGCATGGATAGTTTTGCTTGTCAAAGTAAGATAAAAGGATAGACATTAAGGACTAAACATTTAAAAGGAAAGAGATGAGAGAGGGGGGATAAAAGAAAAGTCGAAAGACACACACAGGGAGAGACAGAAATATGTGTAACCGTTTAACTTATTGCAGTGAGAAGAGCAACTAATGAAGTCAGGAAAGTAGTTTATTTCTTGTCTATATTTGCAAACTGATAATGGATCTGAAAATATAGATGTATTGCGTTTAGGAAATTATAACAGCAGAACAATTTCAGCTGGGTGATTAAAATAAATATTACCTCCTAGCTGCAATTTGGCTCGAATTTAACTAATATGGAAGGTGAGGGAGAATTAGGTGTTCTCCACACAACCACAAACAGCTGCACTCATCTGGAACACTGGCTAATTAATGTGCTATTATGTTGGCAACAAACGACCGTCAAATCCTAATGTCTCTCCAAAACTAAATTTCAGCAATTACCCAATGATATCGTACCGATTTTGTGTACCACAGTGCGCTACTCATGCATATGCATCCCTGCCCATTAATATGCATTACAAGGCACACATGGGAGGGGCGTGTATGATTAATATGTTAATTATATCACTTGGCATATCCATTTGCACATTTGCATGCAAAGATGGATCGAGAGAGATATAGTATAAACAAAAAGCAGAATGAGTGACCCCAAAAAACAAAACAAAAAAGATGGATCGCAGCCTCACAGATAGAACATGGGAAAGTATGAAGGAGTTTACTTCTTCTGTTTTAATCAGAAAGGACAGGGAAAAAACTCATCCATCTTTCTCAGTCTTCTTGGTGATGGAGAGTTCATATGTCCTCCCCGAAAGCCTTTTGAGATTTAATTAAACATTTTATGCCTCATTAACGCAAAAAGATATGCAGAGTTCTGAGGGCAGATCAAATTTTATTATACAATTAAATATTTAACTGTCCTTTAGCCCCACTGTGCAGAACGCAACTCTATCAAGTTCAAGAGCAAAAGAAGGCATTCGTACGTCCATTTTCCAGGCCGGTGAACAAAGCAGCTTCGGGAAATTATGCGCCATCATGGACAATAGGTTTAAAAGGCAGGTGAGGAGATGACCTGGAAAAACAGAGCTAGTACTAACAGTCATTACTTTTGGCAAAGGAATAGAATAATCTAATTTAAATCACTTATTTAATTAATGAACTAAACATTTAATTTTAAATTTCTTTATTTGTTGTTTTGTTTGTTTGATCGTCTGTTTGTTTGTTTATTAAAACTTGTGCAACTGATGAAAATTGTGAAAACTATCTATCTATCTACTGTATCTATCTATCTATCTATCTATCTATCTATCTATCCATCCATCCATCCATCTATCTATCCATCCATCCATCCATCTATCTACTCACATTGTGAAAAGTCAGTCTGACATCTGACAGTTCTTCACATTAAATTAAATTAAATGTTGATTATGCCCTGCAATGGATCCTGCAAAGTCTCCTAGGATAGGCTCCAGGTCCCCTGCGACCCTGAATACTGGATAAAGCGGTATAGACGATGAGTGAGTGAGTGAGAGTAAATGTTGATAAAATTTTTAAAAATGATAACAAACGAAAAAAGTGCCTAAGATTTTGGTTTATGTAACAACCTCAGCAGCAACCTCATTTCCCCTCTTGTCTGTTCCAACCACTCAACATCCACTGAGCAAAAAAATTCTTCAGGAAGCCTTGGGCTTAAAAATCACACAAAATGTTCTGTTTCTTTGAATGCAAAATGTGAAGTGTGTTCATGAATAGTATAAGGATTTTGCACATAGATATATTAAGACATTCCATTCACAGAGTCCTGACACCTCAATGCTTTAATTATATATGACGGTATAGATATATTACTGCATATGATGGGTTGGACTGCAAAATGGCATAAATGCCATTTTTGGACTTTTGGACTCAGGCACACACGATTGTATTAAAACGCTGTCATGGATCCTTCTTTTAAAAGCTTGGAACTTAGACATTTCTGTCATGTGATTAGTGCTGAGCGAAACTATAGTGCCTGGGCAAAACAGCAGGTGCCGTGAGTGAGGTAAATGTATTCGATGTATTCGACTTTTGGTCAAGTAAAAAGCACAATATGGCATTGGAAACTACACTTCTGGTATTGTTTTTAATCTTTCTCATGAGCCTCAATATTATTTGTAATTAGTAATTAAAAAGATTTTATGAGTACCAAAACGCAACACTTTATTCCTCGTTTCAATTTGCTGCCAGTGACTCAACACAAATGCACAACGCATGAGCATTTTCTTTCTAGATTTCTTTGTTCGCTTTATTAATACCCAGACAAAATATTACTGATACTAAATTTCACATTGCCACGGCCACAAACACAATCGCAGGCTGATTTATCCATTATGGCAAAACTGTCTGAGGGGGATTTATAGCATTTTGAAAAATCGTTCAAATAATTCCACCGCCACAACCACCACAATTTTGACAAAATATTTTGCCAATTGCGATTTTTATCATCCTTGTGACTCAAAGAAAGCATGGACAAAATATTTCTTCGTTTGTAATACTTCTTGCTTCTGTAGAAAAGAAAAAAAATCTCAAAACTGTCAAAGCTGATTTATCCCATTTTGCAGTCAAACACAAAGAAAGTCACCTTCAAGCACAAGTTACTCAAATTCCTCAAATAAATAAATGGATAAATAAATAAATAAATAAATCCATTATCTGCTATAGGTACACATTGCACCTGGTTCAATTTTTATATAGTAGAGAGAATGAGAATAATAAACATGCATAGCAAACATTAAAATATTTAGCCTAGTTAATGAAACAGTCTAATTTATCAAAATAAGGTCGAAATGTAGATAAAATGTAGGCTAACAGTGCAACATAACTCACAAGTGTAGTCTGACATCTATTTACTCTGACTCACTCATCGTCTATACTACTTTATCCTTTTTACAGAGTCACTGGGGGTCTGGAGCCAATCCCAGGAGACTGGCACGGGGTACCATCGCAGGGCACACACACACTCTATGAGCATTTGGGAATGCCAATTAGCCTAATCTGCATGTCTTTGTACTGTGAGAGGAAACCCACCAAGCACAGGGAGAACATGCAAACTCCGAGGAGGGAATCGAACCTGGACCCTGGAGGCGCAAGGCGACAGTGCTGACCACCAAGCTACTGTGCCACCACATCTTTTTACTGTATGTGCCAATTTATATGCCATGTTTTTATTTTAAATGACATTCTAATTTTCATTTTGTTAACACCGAGTCGTGTTTAAGCAACGACCCACTTAGCCCTTTGTAACATCTGACATTTATCTCTCTGAAATTCTAATGTATGTCAGAAAAGTGTCAGAACGCAGCATTATGTCAATAAAACGTCTATCACTTGACTTATGTGTTGATGACTACATTGCAGTTTTTATGGCAGCCGACACCCTGCGGAATCAACCTTTCCAATATCTATTTAGGATTAAAGTTGCCATGAAGAGCTCACATGAGTTTTATGAACATTTTTGTCTTGATTTCCTATGTTATCGCACCCTCACGTCCTATATGGCAGGATTACTGAACTTTCCCTTATGTGTCTGCATTGTATGGTAGTTAATCATTCCCCCCCATTATCTCCGGGAAAATGTGTATGAGCACTAAACTCGCTGCAAATATCACCCTTGGCTCCCTCTCAGGTTGACATACAAGCTGCCGACGGCATTCGCCGTCTAAGAGGCGTAAAGGAAGCCTTTCAAATTTATATAGTTTTTATATTAGATATCCAGTTAACAAACAGTAGACGTTTAATAATGTTATTTTAATCTTTTAATTCAATAAGTGCAGCAAGAGTTTATGCTAGATATGATTTCTTCTTCTTTTTTACGTAAATTCGTGCAGATTGATGTTCTACATTACAGAAAACTGATGTACTGCTGTAAGTAATTGTTCATGCATGAAATTTAGAAGGAAAATGTTACAGTTGGCTCTATCTATGCCAATGATTATTAACAATTATACAACAGGAGACTGGATCCTCAGTCAGAATTTGTCAGGACTACGCCAAATTTGCATATAATTGAATCTACCGTAATGTTTTTCTCAGTGCTTCGACGACGTTTCTTGGCACTCCCAACCCACAATCCTTTGCTCATTTTCCTTCCCAGGTAATAATGAACAGGTACAAAAAATTCAATTCAAAGGCGAATTCATATTCATTGTCCATGTGCATACTACTAACTCAACATTGAGGAACTCATGGAGAGAGAAAGAAGCAGAGAAACGGAAGTGAGAATAACAGGCGAAAATTTAGAGAAACATTTGGTTAGCACAGATGACAGAATGCGTGGGCGGTGTGGCGGGGGTTGACAGATAGCTCTTGACCCTGCCCAACTGATGCTAACGCCACCTTCTGCTTCTGCAAAATACAAAAGCACAGAGGAAAAAAAACACACAAAAACACCCAGCACTCAATCCCAAAAAACGCAAGAGTTAACACCTTTTTCCAGCCCACACGATCAGAACAATCTACCAGCCACATAACAAGATAGACGACTGGTAAACTAGTTAGTACTGTACATGCGCTCCATGTGACCTCTGTGTGGTACTGTATCTGGTACCAAGATGTTGGGAGCAGATGTTTTAAAGTTCTGTAAGTCTGTGAAAGAAGGCCTGGTACATGTTCATCATCGCAATTCATGCCAAGGATGTTCAGTGGTGTTGAGGTCAATTCTTTTCTATGGTCTTTATGGACCTTGCACAGGGGCCTCGTCATGAATTGTGTTTGGGCCCCTTAGTTCCAGTGAAAGGAAACTGTAATGTTATATCATCTACATTGAGTGCTTCAAAAAACAGATTGCTGAAGGCCTACATATGGGTGTGGCTTGAAGTATTTAATCTTAAGATAATAATTCATTCATTCATTCATTCATTTTCTGTACCGCTTTATCCTTATATACAGGGTCGCGGGGGCCTGGAGC
>JAOTQY010000020.1:7302745-7316077 GCA_026413445.1 Dolichallabes microphthalmus | reverse complement strand
CTGGGATAGGCTCCAGGTCCCCCGCGACCCTGAACAGGATAAAGCGGTATAGAAAATGAATGAATGAATGAATGAAACAGAATCCAACAGTAGTTCTTTTCTTACTCAATTCTAACACATGGTCGTTTAATGATGACATCACTGACTAACCAAAGAGAAATAGACCTTGGCCCGGCTTGGATATTGGCTGTGACTATGACGATGTCCTTGCTGGGCGGAAATCTAGAAAAATGAGACCATTAAGAAAGATAAGGGAAGACAGATGAAGATGAATAACACTGAGGAAGAGAGAGAGAGAGAGAGAGAGGGGAAGAGCGGGAGAGATGATCCAATGATGAGGTTTGATGGAGAATAGAGCAGACAGACAGTCGGCTATTCCTTTGATTAATTAGGCTTCATAAGGGCCGGTCTGACCTGTGGAATTTTGATTAAGCCAACACATCCACCGTCTGAGTCACTGTTGCTGTACTGACAGCAGCGGCTGTGTGTGGGTTTGTGTGTGAATCATTGATGAGGGTGCGTGTGAAAAGCATCATGCAAACTGACAGGGTACTTTCTCTCCCCTGCGCTTCACACTGTCATGGAAGCGAACAGGGTATCTCCCCCTTCAAAACATCATCTAGATGTCTTCCTTCAAAAAAGTTCCTAATAACAGTGTTTCGATCAATAAAAACCCACAAGCAGCTTCCATGAAGAAAACTGAACTACTTCCAAAACATCCCACGTGCAATCTAGTCAAGATGGTAATCCAAAAATAGACCAAACATACATAGTTCATAATATACTTAGCAAAAATGCTTAGTGAGACTAGGATAGCCAGGACTAAGCCCTCAGACTCTTTCGAGGGGGAAAAGCATCTATAATAAATAGGGCTTACAGTACTTTTCTTTGGTACTGTATGTATAATGTGCTGTTAAGGCTCTGGGTTATGCAACGGAAGGTTATGGGTTCAAGCCCCAGCTCTAAGCTGTTGCTGTTTTGCCCATGAGCAACCCTTAACTCCATCTGCTCTTTTATGGCTGATCATGTGCTAGTACTGTATGACATAGTATCATTATATCATTTACACAAGTGGATTTAATTGTATCTTTTGTGGACCCGAAAGACAAATGGCCATATAGGAAGATATGGACAGAAAGAGGCTGATTTCTTTCCAGCCAAGACAGATCGATTAGCTTCTCAAATAATGATTGAATGTTCAAAATTTCTTTAGATGAAACAAACTAGAAGAAACCAGACTAAGCGAACATCATCCACTCAACATACATATTACAAAAGGTTCCAAGGTGGTCCTGTTTTACTTTCTATGGTTTTAAAGGATGGAGCTGGCTAACAGTAAGGCCATTGTCTCTGTTTACTGTGCTTGCTATTCAGAAGAAGGCACAGCAGGATCCCAAACTTGAAACATTTGACTTGAAATAGCAATCATGAATGGTGCTGCCAATCTGTCTTACAGTAAGTGCATTTCTCAGTATGTCTAAAAATTTTATGCCTGTGATCAGAGTACATTCTATGAGCATATGGTAATAGAGGTAGTATGTAGTACATTTTAGGTCTTCTAATGTTATTAGGATATTTTACTTGAATCAACTACAGCACATACTGTACCATAATATAACATCATAACTCTGAGGTAGTTCAGACATTACCATGCTAGACAACATAGGACTTTAAAGAGTACTAGGGTAGGTACTATGATACAAAAGTATTTTGGTGCGTACCTCAATACTTTGGTGAATACCATAGTAGTATTTTGGTGCGTACCTCAATATTTTGGTGAATACCATAGTAGTATTTTGGTGAGTACCTCAATACTTTGGTGAATACCATAGTAGTATTTTGGTGCATACCTCAATATTTTGGTGAATACCATGGTACTTATGATTGGTGACTACCCAAGGAATTTAATAGACATGTATGAACATATTGTGCAAACATACCATACTACTGGTATGATACAGTACAGGCAGTAGGGTGTTGGTGGCTCAGTGGTAGGTTTTGTGCCTGCCATGCAGAAGACCTGGGTTCAACTCCCACCCAATGACCAAACCCCAGCCATAAGAAATGGTTACTGCCCATAAGACCAGCCAGAACTAGATGATGTATTTCTGTTGGTCATCGATTCCTGCAGTACCAGACAAAATTTGGACACACCAACTCATTTAAGGGTATTTTTTCATCTTCTATTTAATTTCTTCTACTTTGTAGAACAACACTGAAGACATCAAAACCTTGGTAAACAGAATACGTTTCATGTTTTTGATCCTTTAAAGTAGCCAGCATTTACTTTGATGACAGCTTTGCACATGATTGGCAGCACTCAAGGGATAAACATATATAGGAACTTCTTTTAGAAGGATAAGAAAAAATTATTCCGGGTGACTTCCTCATGAAGCTGGTTGAGAGAATGCCAAGCATGTACTGTACAAGCCTTCACAAAGCAAATGACAGCTACTTTGAAGAATCAAAAACATAAAAGATTTTGCTTAGTTTACTTTTCTTTTTTGACTTACTACAGAATTTCATTTATTCTATAGCTTTTGCATCTTCAGCATTGTTCTACAATGTATAACATTGTAAAAATTAAGAAAACCCTTAAATGAGGAGGCTTGGATAAACTTTTAACTGCTACAGTATCTCCTCAAGCAGTATTCGGAGAGAATGAGAGAGGAACAGAAAAGTACAGTTTATTCTTAAACAATTTATTGGCTTCTATAACGTTAGCCACACTTAATTCTTAAAGAGGGTCTTTAGTATTGTGGAACTTTATCTGTTCAATAAAGAGTGACGTGATCTTACAGCTTTGCCAAATAGCATCTAATCAACAAGAAGACTTAGTTAATGTCACTTTGCTTTCAGAGGTTTTAATGCCTCTGCGCTCTGACAGTGCTCTAATGAGTTACAAGACCTCAATAAGACCCACTAAGAACAAACATTGATTTCCCTCCTAACAATCCCAACAATCTTACCAATCTGAATTTCAGCCAAATCCAGATTTAGGAAATTAAAAACCAATGAGACACATCTAATATATGGACTGACTTGGTCTATGATCATTCAACTGTCATTTGACCGACTTGACTTGGTTGTTGGTGCCAGATTGACAGGTTTGAAAATTTCAGAAAACGATAATCTGTTGGCGTTTTCACACATTCATATTCTTGAGAGTTTACACAAAATGGTGCCAAAAAGAAAAAAAATCCATGAGCAGCTGTTTTGCAGAAAGTAATGCCTTGTTGTTTGGAGACTGGCGCAGAGGGGAACGGCCAGACTGATTCGAGCTGACAGGAGGGCTAGAATTACTTTACATCAGTAGTGATCAGAAAAGCATCACAGCATGTGCAATGAACCCTTAGGAAGATGGGCTACAACCCCAAAAAAACCCATTATGTTCCAGTCAGATGAAAACAGGAATCTGATGCTGCAGTGGGTACAGGTTCACCAAAACTGGACGGCTGAGGTTTCGAGAACGACCAGACGTTGTTTTTGTAAACGTTAACTTTTGACCTGTATCTCCACAACTGAGTGCACTGTATTACTGCTGCTAGACTGTAGTCTGTTTGGAGAACTGCCTGTATGTGCATGTGTACAGCTTTTGGCCGTATTGTAATATCTTTATGAAGCACTTGGTGATTGTGATACTAATTTATTCAGTTATGCTGTTCCGGACAGGCACTCAACTCTCTTCAGACTGAATCACAAAGGCTACGTTCACGTTACAAGCCACACAGTTAACATGTCATGAGGGTTCACATTCGTAATTACAAGTTACTTTTATTTGACTCCATTTTTTTTGTCTGACCTCTCATTCATTTCAAACAATGGATGTTATTTTTGTAAAAATATGCTTGAGATTTTGCTCTGGAGGATGACAAGCATTTATTTGGCGGTATTTGTTGAGGTCAAAAGAAAGGAAGCCAGACCCCTCTCCTTAGCTGTTTTATCAGGTACTGCAAGCACTGCTATCAAATCCCAAAGCTGTCAGTGAGACTTGACGTTAGCACCCCATGTATGTGCAGAGACGAAAAGTCGTGTGAACTGCCGCTTCTTATTCATTTCATATGACCAAATCTTCATTATTTATCCAATCCAGGACCACATACGAAATCTGATCTAAAAGTATCAGATTTGTGTGTTCAGACAGCCATAACAATCAGATCATTACAATCAGTCACTTGACTATGGTAATGTGAATGTAGC
The DNA here is from genome assembly GCA_026413445.1 of Dolichallabes microphthalmus. Taxonomy (NCBI): domain Eukaryota; kingdom Metazoa; phylum Chordata; class Actinopteri; order Siluriformes; family Clariidae; genus Dolichallabes; species Dolichallabes microphthalmus. The sequence continues at coordinate 7,311,877 of JAOTQY010000020.1, read as the reverse complement.
TAACGACACCACTTTCAGCAGGAAGTCAAACAGCATTGTGGGTAATATCCAACCCTGTTACTCAAAGAGAAAATTAGATAAAAACATCAACACATTATTTCATTATAAACTTAGAGCACAGCCATTGAAGGTCACATGTTCAGGCATTCAGGGTAATTTTTTTCTGCAGATTGTACAAGACTCATCTGCACTCTTTAATTGCAAATAATTAGCAACCTGATAATGGGACAGAGACTACAATATATTTTAGGGTAAGAAGAATTTAATTGTAAACCCAATCACTCTTTGATGGCTGGTGGTTAGTATAATTAGTGTAACTGAAGTAATTTGAGATAATAAAGTATTTAAAACAACAGATATACATAACAGGTATAATGTATAGAAGAACATATTGCATTTGTTTTGACTTAAAAAATACAGTATATAAAAATGGAAATGGATACTACCCTGATCCAGATCAGAACCAAAGTCAGACACCCAGGTTCCAGTATTAAGATAAGACTCATATGGTGTAATGGGATGTCCTGAATTTCACTTATTGATAGAATCAATTACATGAGTAAATGAATTCCATACTTATTGAACACAAAATTAAAATATTTTAATGAACCAAATCAGTGGGTAAACAGATAAACGTTTAAATACCAGGCACTAAAATGATAGACTGATGATAAAATTAAAAGAACACTGCTCCATCATTAGCGGATATAAAAATAAATGGAGCATTTTGCATTTTAAGGCGCTAACATCTCCTCACACATGCTGTGAGCGAGCGAAACTGTTTCACCAAGCGCCGCAGTCGATTCCAACCTATTCCAATTTTTTTTTCATCAGGAAAGCCCGATATATGAGCCAACGTACTAGTCAGTTCCAGCGCTACATGTTTTTCTGCATCTGAATGAAAAAGATCATCTCAGTGTTCTTTTTGTTATTTTGTGAAATAAGCAATGAGTAGGTTCTAAAAACTGGCTCTGAATACGATTAAAAATGGTTCAGTAACTGGCAGGCAGTTAAGAGTACATTCAGTACAACATAGAGCAAAAAGTGGTATGAGGAACACCATTTATCTCAATATGTGCAATTACTCATTACACTACAGTATATTCAGCATTGAGCAAGTTGAAGAAGCATCAAATTGTATAAACTCTAAATAATTTTTATGCTTCTGAAATCATATGCATGATAAATGTGTCCATTTCACAAAGGAGCCACAAATATTACTTAAATAAATTGAAAGAAATACATGACAGACCATGCTGTTATAGGATCTTCAAAAAACAGTGGTGTGATCAAACCCCTTATCTTAATGTTGTGGAACGTCCACACAAAAACCTTTAGTTTTGTTCTCACTCGTACAGTACTACGTTCTAGCAGTTATAAACAGTCGCTTCCATCAGCCTTTCTTTTTTTCTCTCTTAGTTAAAAACTAAAATGCAGCTTGTCATGTCAGTAAGAAAGTGGATGAAAATGTTTTCTTTGTTAAATGACACTTTTGTGAGTTTGATTCCTGGCTGATTATTCATAGCTGGGAATCCTAGAACCTGCTCTCAGAGGGAAAGGTTTCCATACTTTAAGATTATAATCATTGCGACACTAGCCAATGATTAAAGTAGTGGATAGCACAAAAGGTTCATTGATTAAAGTATATCTACCATGTGACACAGAGTATACCTATTTATCTTTCTCTATCTATCTCTCTTCTTTCTCTCAAGCTATATGTCACTACTGAGCTACCAGTATTCCTGAACACCTCTACCCTGCATGATACATCCAGATCCTGTTTACTACTGCTGAGGACAGTTCCACTTAGAAACCATGGAGATGGCTTTAGATTTTGTTTGATACAAGCAGTCGATGTGATCAGAACTCAAATTGCCAACAAGTGGTTTTGTACCCAATTCACTATCACAGAACACTTGGTAACCTGTACAATACGATCATCAATAATATTTCTAAACTTATTTTAATCCTGTCATGCTACCATTCCTCAAACCTGATTCCTGGTTAATGTTACAATACATTGCTTTCTGCGTCTCACCATACTGTACACATGGGATACCTCGCCTGGTAGTTTGGGTTAAACTTTGTTGCTTTCACATTGTGAATTAGAAAATAAAATCCATTCTTTTCTGTTATTATTAATCTAAATAAATCCATTAACATATGTACATGTACAGTACAGTATAAGAGGTTGTTTAAACTTGGACACGAGACTTTCCTGGGGCACAGCAGATCAATACTGGGCTACGTGCCCCGGTAAGAATTCTCTAGCGGCGCCTGTGATGGATTCCCTACTGAGTCTGGTTCCTCTCAAGGGTTCTTCCTCATGTCATCTGAGAGAGGTTTTCCTTGGGGCTGTCAACTCCGGCTTGCTCACTAGTGATAGTAAATCGATAAAATTATAAACGTGGGTACTTTTACATTTTACAATTCTATGCCGAATTAAGCAAATGCATTTGCTTCACGACTATGTCCATAGTTAAACGCTCAATGCAGGTAGAATTGAGTCCAATTGAATAGCTCGTTTCTCCATGTGTCTGTTACATCTCTCCCTAACGTCACGTCAGCAGCGGTTTGAAAAGCTGTGGTCGGCCGGCATCACATGTCTCGGAGGAAGCATGTGATAGCTTTCGCTCTTGCTGGTTAGACAGGTTGGAATTGGCTATGAATAACTTAGAGACAGAATCGCAGGAAAAGATTACAAAGTTTAAATGCCTTATAAAACCCATGCGATAAAAAAAGAACAAGTTCATCAACATAATCCTGTCAATTTCTCATCAGATAATCTAAAAACGTTAACTAGAAGTCTGATGATACAAACTAGCTGAATGTTAATATCTAGCAGCCACAGTACAAGCTGGGGTGAAGCCTGGAGTTTGGGCTCTCAGCGTGACGCGTGAAGGCTTTCCAGGAATTTAGATTGACTGCTTGAAGCTGTCTGATACTAAAAAGTCAACTTATAAGAGAAGAAACATCGAGAGAAATGTCAAGAAGAAGGTTTCAAGTGTGCTGAGTAGAAAGGAGAGATGTATCTTCAAAACTGCCATCTATAGGACAAGTAGACAAGTATCAAGTGAAACAACAACAACAACAATAAAAAATTAAATACTTCAAAAGGAGACTTAAATTAATTTATTCCCACCTCTGGAGCTCTGGCTACAAAGCAATTACCTGATTCTGCATTTGAACAAAATTTCAGTCTTTTACAGTATATTAATTAATGGTTACTTCACATTAATGATAATTTTGGAGGATAGAGAGCGAACGTGTGGAAAGTGGATAAAACATAGAGAGCGTAAAGCTGAGCCACATCACGCTGGGTTTATTGTCTCATGCATACAGCATGGGTATCACAATAGCAAATTATGTTCTCTGTTTCTCAGATCACATAATCTCTTGTTCTGTCATGGAATGTAATTAGTGTTTTTTTTTTTCTATAAAACAGAGCATAATCTATACCTTATAAATATTCTGTAAACAAACAACTGGTATACAAGATCATAATAGCTTGGGATGGGAACGATGCAACTAGTTTGTGAGCAAGTAAATAGTTTAGAGCATGCCCCCTGTAGGATTTTACCTATAGGAACAGTAAGGTTTTGCCACCTTAAATGTCAACACTCACTCATTTTCACTCATTCTCATATATGATTTATTCTGTACAGCGTCACAGGAAACCTATCCCAGGGAACTTTAGGCAAGGGGTGGGGTACACCTTTGATGGGGTGCCAATCCATCGTAGGGCACACAAGCACACACACATACTCTCACGCATTCACTCACACACTACAGGGAATGTGAAAACACCAATTAGCCTACTCAGCATATCTTTGAACAGTAGGAGGAAACCACACATACACCAACCTCAGGCAGGCATCGAACCCCTGAACCTGTGAGGACACAGTTCAAAGCACTACACCAACTGATTCTGAAGTCAGTGTGGCAATACACGAATTGCCACTCGAACTAATCACAATACATTTTTTCCCTCATCTCCCAGATGCAGAGCAGTTGTAGAAAAGTCAGTCCTCAGATTCTGATCAGGTCCAGACTTCAAAAGCGAACATCTGTTTCTGAGATCACCATATGGCTAGCGAGCTGAAAGCTGAAACTAAATCTAATTTTGGGATATAGTAATGCCTCAGATTTCTTTTTGGATATGAGTATATTGTTGTTGTTTTTTTATTTCAAATTTGTTAAGGAACTCAGGTAAAGGGTTTCTAGCTAGTGTTGATCATTAATGCTGTAGATTTTGGCTCTAAACATTACGTAGTGTTAAGTGATGATGTGAAAGACGCAAGATGGTATGGCTGTCAGGAACTTATGAGCATCATTCTGATGATCAAGCTTGGAAAAAAGATAATCATAACTAATAAGAGAAAAAATGAATACTACAATGAGTAATAAAAAAAACAGACTGCAGTAAATTGTGATATTCAATAGATATGTAACGCAGTTTGTTGTTGGCCTTGCAGATGCTCCTGGCAAAGGGGTCGCCACTGTGGACCATTCGATCCGTATACAAGCTTGGCACACGTTTTATACCAGATGCCCTTTCTGACGCAACCCTCCCATTTTATTCGGGCTTGGGACCGGTACTGCATCCAGTCGCTGGGCTACTGTATGAGCGTTGATTGGAAATTGAACCTGGACCTTCCGCATGTCAGGCGAGAAACGCAATGCCACCATCTTAATCTGTATATGTTTAGTGCTACAAATATCCTTATCTGATTCTGTATTCTGATTTAAACCCAATTTAGGTGTGGCCTAAACCATAAGGTTCTCTCTTTCATCTAAATCATCCTAGATGTAGAAATGCCAGCACTTCCTGAACATTCTGTAAATACTGTCTAACAGTTCCTCATCTTCAGCTACTTCGGTTGGGTTCTAACTTCTGTTAAGTGTACAGTATATAAAAGAGCTGCTTTTTCATTTAGACGTTATTTTATTAGTTTGGCTAGTTTTGTTAGGGGTGGCACGGTGGTGTAGTGGTTAGCACTGTTGCCTTGCACCTCCAGGGTCCAGGTTCGATTCCTGTCCCTGTGTACGCATGTTCTCCCCGTACTTGGTGGGTTTTCCTCCGGGTACTCCGGTTTCCTCCCACAGTCCAAAGACCTGCAGATTAAGCTAACTGGCATTCCCAAATTGACCGTAGTATGTGTATGTATGAGTCCTCATGCCCTAAGCCTCCTGGGATAGACACCAGACCCCCGTGACCCTGAATACAGGATAAAGCGGTATACTGTAGACGATGAGTGGTTTTGTTCAAACAACTTTAACGTGGTTAAACTCGTAGCATGAACAGATCAGTCGTAACAATAAAACCACCTGCCTAATGCTGTGCAGGTTCCTCTCGTGTCACCAGAACAATTAAGAACCATCAAGGGATGGATTGTGTGTGTGCTGTGATACTGTTTGTGGCACCAAGGTGTTAGCACCAGGTCATGGACGTTGTGAAGTGGGGCTTCAGATTGAGATCTGGGAAATTTGGAGGACAAGTCAAGACCTTGAACTCATCATGTTCTGCAATACATCCCTAAATGAATTTGCAATGTAGCAGGGTATAAAGAGGCTATATGTCTAAGTGCTATGTGTTAAAGTAACAAAAATGAATGCTAGGTCCTGGGAATTTCATCAGAACGTTGTCCAGTGCATCACTCTGCCTTTACTGGCATGCCATGGTGCCATCTATTACCCAGGTAAATGAGGAACACATTCACATAATGTAAATGAATACTTGATACATCAGACCAGTCCACTTCCTTTGCTGGATTGTAGGAGCTTTCGGCAGTGGACAGGGGTCAGCATGGGCACTCTGATCAGTCTGTGTCTAAAAAAAATCACAGACTTCTGATCTGCATATCAGAAACTCCACAGAAGACCTGCCATTTTAGAGATGCTCAGCTAAGCTATTTGGCCATTACAATGTGGCCCTTGTCAAGGTCTCAGATCCTTATACGCTTGTATATTTTTCCTGCTTCCAGAACCTCAACTTCGAAACCTGACAGTTCACCTGCTGCCTAATACTGTATATCCCACCGCTTGACAGGAGTGAACGGTAGGAGATAATCAACGTTATTCATGTGATTTTAATGGTATGTCTGATCGGCGTAGTTTGAATTATTGAGAAACTGATCAGGCTGTTACTAAGCATGAATAAATGAACACGTGAATGTGCTCACACACTCTGACAAAATTTTTTGCTGTGCCCTGTGGGATCTCAATCCCAATGCACACTGTTAGTCTCAACCAGAATCCTCTGTGAACATTTGTGACAAAGAAGAAAGAAAAGAAACAAGAAAACCAGTACCTACATATTTGTAATTGGTCACATTCCACAATCCACTTTTACCCTGATGATAGAAATACTGTGGTGTACACTCAGCATCATTTAATTGCAATGAACCGGATGAATTCAAACCAGGAAATATTTTTGTTCAAGCCAATGCTACGGATTGATTTTCGTAATGGCTTGATGTATTGGTTCGTCTTTCATCAAGAACCCCAGCTTATCCGCGAGCCTGAGCTGCAGGAACTCGCAGAGCCGACAGCCTGCACATATCTCTCGGAGGGTGCGTCAAAAATGAATGAATAAATATACTTTTTTTTTTTTTTTTAAGTGACCTGCTGGAGACAAGGAAGAGGCGTCTGTTTGTGCACACTCTCTATAATTAGCTAGCAACTAAAAAGGGTCTCTTGATTTAGTGTCTGCACTCCGCGGCTTTGTTTCTCTCACCTCCTAGGGAGAGAGAAAGAGAGCAAGAGATACAGAGACAGCAAAACAAGAGATCTAGGAGGCAAAGAGAAACCGACAGACAGATAGAAAGGAAACAGTGGGGTGCCTCATTTCTCCGGCAAGTATTTGGCAGGAAATGAAGTAGATCGGCTGAATTAAAACTTGTTGCTGTGACATTCGTGAAATCTTTCTGTTTCATCTGCAGCTGCTTTTCTGTTTGATACCCAAGGGCAACACTAGGTTACATTTCTTTTAAAAAGTGTTTTCCTTTCTACCTGGTTCTACTTTTCCATCTGTCTATCTAGGAAACTCTGTAGACCGACTAGGGACCGTGGAGGCCAATGATGACTGTGTCAGGACCTTTGGTCAACATTCATACACCCATTAAGGGCATTTTGCCTAATCTGCATGACTTTGGACTATGGGAGGAAACCGGAGAACCCGGAGGAAACCCACAAAGCACTGGAGGAACATGCAAACTTCATGCACACATGGAGAGTGTGGAGAGGCAAGGTGACAGTACTGACCACTAAGCCACCATGCCGCCTTCTACTTTTCCATACCTACTGTACCTTTTAATCACTGGATCTTTTAAAAACCTCAATCTAAGCACAAAGACACTCGATCTCCAGATGGAAAAGACTCCATAAATCTGACCGCTGACAGCTTTTCAGTAATGAATGTACGATGTTAATGGTTCACTGAATCCTGAAGCGTTTTTGTCTCACAGGATCCTGAATTAACATTTGGTGGATCACTTCCCATAAAATGTGTGCGTGTCCCATTTAACACAGCATGCGCACATCTGTTGCGGCACATTGAAAATTTTTACTCTTTTTTTTTTACATTCTTTTTTTTTAAGCTTATGCGAGTGAATAATATGAGAGCCTAGTGGACGTTATTGTACCGTTAATGGACAGAACACAAAAGGGCAGCAATTTGGATGTAATGAACATTTAATGATGGTAAGAAAAGCAAAGCAGAAACTCCTGCCTGCAAAAATATGAAAAGGGTAATGGATAAAACATCAAAAGAATGAACTACACTGTCTGCAATACAAGTAACCCAGTAAAACATCATAAGCACAAAAAAATGATAAACAAATAAAAAAAAAAACATCTCATGACGAGGGATTAATTGCCAGCGGTTAGGTGAGAAACAAATCCCCATAGAGACAATGTTGTTCAACTATTCTCACACAGCAAGGCGTACTGTTGCACATAAGTAAATAGGAAGAAGAATTTAGTAAATAATGAGAAGCATGTATAGGTGCTTTCCATACAAATATTCTGATCTTAAATAACACCAGCTTCCCTACGATTCTTGTCAATACGATGTCACGATGCCAATCTTGTCGATTCAATTTGTATTGTTTTTCTCTAGGTTCTGCATTTTTAGAAATTTTTCTGTAATGAGATGAATTTTTTTGTTAGATGTTGTTACGATTCTAACCAAACAAATAATTTGCTCCCGCCACACAGGATGCTGTGCTGCCATGCCAACGTATGACCTGTCCAACCCAGTGGAATCACAGATGATCTGCAATATACAGTATTGCCACATACGTATATAAATTAAAAATTTTTTAAAAACAATTAATTCTTCAGACATTGTGGTTGCCACCAAAAAGATTTGCAATACATAACCGAGTCGATTTCCCCCCCCCATTTGTTGTATACTACAGTAGCTAATACACATCATTTAAGATCAACTAGCTACAACAGGTAGATCTCAGCCCTGGTCCTGGAGGAGCCCTTCTGTGCAATGTAAGCACATTGCAGTTTGTTGTTATTTCAAAAATAGAAATAGACACATTTGTGTGTTCATTACCATCTGAAAGCATGGCGTGTGCTGGTGAAGTGGTGGCATCGTGACTTATTCGACTAGTAAGCAGGAGGATGAAAATGCCAGAATAAATGTGTAAGTATATACTCTTTCCTCTTTTAATTGCATGATTATTACAGTGTTTATGTCCATATACCTGTATCTACTGTTCATCAGTAATTCAAATGCGAACGATGGGTGTGCAAATAAACACAGGACTATCTGCAGACTGAAACTTTTAATTAATTTTATTTCATTTATTTATTTAAAATCTCACCAGTACTTCAGCACGGTAAAGCAATTACTGTTGCTGGAAAAACCTGACTGTATTGATTTTTTATCAAGATATTGATTTTTATCATCAGATTTTTATAACATCTTACCACAATGAAGACATGTGGGGAAATTCAACCAAGATGAAGAGGTGCACTGTGCATCTATCCGGTGCATAGGGCTCATTTCCATTCATTTGCATTAATCAAATAAATTTAATCACACTGGTGGCTCAGTGGTAGGTGTTTCGCCTGCCATGCGGAAGGCCTGGGTTCGATTCCAGCCAGTGCCCACACCCC
>JAOTQY010000020.1:7057694-7070012 GCA_026413445.1 Dolichallabes microphthalmus | reverse complement strand
CGACTGATGGAACGGTTGTTTGGTGATCAGCAGTATCAGTCCCTTCTGTTGTACCTTGATGATATTATTGTTTTCTCCTCTTCAGTGGACCAACATCTTGCTCGGATGGAGGTCATCTTGAGTCGATTACAGACTGAAGGTTTGAAAGCCAAGTTGTCAAAGTGTGCATTCTTCAAAAAGGAAGTGCATTATTTAGGGCATGTCATCTCTGCAGAAGGGGTGTCAACTGACCCAGGAAAAGTGGAGGCAGTTGCACAGTGGCCTCGTCCCACCAGCGTCGCAGAGTTGCGTTCATTTTTGGGATTTGCTAGCTACTACCGACGTTTTGTGGAGGGGTTTGCCAAGTTTGCTGCCCCCCTCCATAGGTTGGTAGCTCAGCTAGCAAACCCAAAACGTCCGAAGCAAAATGTTCGAGATTTGGAGGTTCGGTGACGTACCTCCTTTGCCGTGGTGGTGGTTCTTCCTGATTGTGTGCTGTGTTACACTTTGAGTGTCCGAGCGTGCGATCATTTGTGCACAGTGGTGTGTGTGGAAGTGTGTCCCGGTAGAAGGACTACTCTGCTTGGTCTGGCTTCTGTGAACCTCAGCTCCCCGGTATTTTGTTTATCTTTTCTCTTCTTTCGTTTAGCCAACAATTTATACATTTTAGTTTGGTTTTTCTTTATTTTATTTTTTTTCTTTGTATTCTTTTTTTCCATGTTTACCTGTTTGACCCGGGGTGTCTTGTGGTTTATTCTGTTTTAATCTATTTAAATTGCTTGTCTTAATAAAATTAAATTTTATATCTTGTCTACATCTCCTGCCTGCTTGGAAATAAACGAACCTGTGTGCTTGATCTTTAAAGCGAGTGAGTTCAATCTTTTTGTCCCTGGGGTGAGTCCCAGGGTGGCGTAATCGGATCTTTAGTGCTATTCTAACACGTAGTTACCGCCGTAGCCCCGCCACACTAACACAGTATGTTAAATTCATGTTCCATTAAGTAGCTAGCAAAGACATTTGCTAGCAAGATTTTCAGGTAGTTTATATGGCTAAATGGCTAAACTGGCAAATTTCTTAGCTCGGTCAGTTGCAATTTTATTCATAGTGAGCTATGTTTTTTGCAAGACATTAAGCAGCATCTCAGGTATGACCTATTATCATCTATGCTGAAAATTTTTCAAGCGGCCACGAATAAACTGTAGATAAACGATGCCAGGTGAAGATGCTTTTGAGCTAAAATTCATAACAAAATACTCCACCCAGTGGATCCCATGTTAATTCATTCCAAATTTAGCCTTTCAACAGAACTCGCATCCAACTGCAGACTATTTCCGATGCACACGTTTGCTACGGGTTAATGAAGCATGCGAGGAAGCTTTGGTCTAAGGGTGGGAAATAGTGCGGGAGTTGCAAGTGATGCATGTGGTATATAATCATATATTGAGACCAGAGGGATTTAGTGCATTTCTGGGAATCAGAAGAGCGAGACTGAAAACGACAGAATGGGGTACAGAAAAAAAATATACAAAAGGTACAAGGAGAATTAAAGAGAGATGAAATGAAGCGGAATGAGGACATTTGGAGACCTTGCACTGTCTCACGGTCTCTAAAAAGAGAATCTTCCACATCTATAATCATTAAAAAGAAACATTTTCTGTAGTTGTACAGTATCTTGATAGACAGAAAGAGGAGCACTCTTCAATTCCTTCAAAATGGCCTCAAGATATATAAGGACAAACACACACACACACACACACACACACACACACACATTTGTGAAGCAGTCTAACCTACTACATACTACTTTATATTCTGTCTCCCCTCCTACAAACACACATACGATGACACACGAACGCAGACAGCTGTGCGCACAAAACAGATTTCCCTGAAACCTCTCGAAAACAAAGAAAGGCTTGATTAAGCCATCTAAAATATTCATGATGCCATCTTAGCCTTTCAGGCAACACGGTTGGCATGGGGGATGAAGGGAGGAAAAAATGAGAACAACAACAAAAAGATGTTCTAGTCTAACCCAAGTACATAACACACATCTGCATGAAAATCTGTGGCACGGATTAGCTGTTAGCTTCATAGACATAAAGACAGGAAATTAAGTACCACTGGAGCATTTAGCACTTGTCAAGATTTGGAAATGTTCCAAATGCTCTGATTAAAGCCTATTAAATATCTCACATCCTTATCCACTTATTCTCACAATCACACCCACCCACCCATCCACACATACACACACACACACACACATGCAAAAAAAAAAACGAAAGAAGAAAAAAAACATGGAGACTTTCTTACCTTCACATTTACTGCCTCAGCTACTTATACTCTCATTCAGATTTTATGTTAGTGGAAAATCCCATACTGCAGTATGGCAACAGGAACAGTGGGATGTGAATGAAAGTGCATGAACTCAATCCATTTATTGCAGGCGTTTTCTCAACCTGTCATCATTATTCATTGCAGGGGTCAATACGCATTTGGAATATCCATAAACGTCAAGGGTTGAAACACATGGACTAGGTAACAAAGACAATGAGACCTTCAATATGACTTTGATCGCAAAGGCAATGAAATGCAGAGGATATTTCTGCACACAATAATCAAGGCAAGGAAGAAACAGATGAATGCCATGAAGGAAACAAATCAGTGACATGAGACAGGATCAAAACAAAAAACAAACCACATGATATCGGTGACCATGGAAACAGTAATACACAGGAGGAACGGTGTGTCTAGGTGAATAATTTCTTTAATCAAATATAACAAGAAAATACATTTATATTTCATACTAAAAGGAATTACATCCCTTAAATCCAGATTTATTCAGGTCTTTCTCTTCAGATTATGTGAACTCATAAATTGGTTGTGTTGGTGGTTTACTTAAACCATTTAGTGCATAGACTTTCTCACGTAGATTAGCAATGCTTGGTAAATCTTTACAGTATGTAACATTTTATCACTTGCAGTGTGGGCTACATCTCCAACCCCTACAGTACATCTTCATGATGCAACATGAAGCTCAACTAACTAATGTGCATGCTGGATTAAATGTTTACTTATAGTGGATACTGAAACCTGTCAATGAATTGTTAAGCAGCACCTAGTGTCCTAATGCAATGCTGTTCTTAGTCAAGGAGTCAAGCAGATATTTGGAAGCTGACTTTTTTTTTTTTTGTGGAACAGGTTTTACGCCAGATCACCCTTCCTGATGCAACCCTCCCATTTGTTGTTGCACAAGGGGTGCCCTACAACCCCAGGGACTGGGTGTGGGACATTGACTGGAAAGTGAACCAAGAAGTCTTCTACTGAGCCAATATCGTAGACTATCTAATATAATAAATGTTGTTGTTATTATCCCAATGTTCTATCATCAGCTCATCATGTTTTTGGCATTTGCACAGAACTATAGCTCAAGATTTGTTTGCTGAGATAAATAATCATTTTTTTTTAAACATATATCCTGGTCCAAGCTGCAGTATAGTCAAAGCCCATATCTGAAACACATGGTATGAGGCTAGAATGCACCCTGGATGGGACACCAGTCTTACATGATACCACACATATTCACACCTACAGTACCTGTAGAGGCAATTTACACCTAATTTTCCAATCTACTGTATCTACCAAAACCGGTCATTTTGGGACAGTGGAAAGAAACCAAAAAACCTTAGAGAAACCATTATGAACAGAATTTAACCCCGACTGTAACCCTAGCCCTCTGGAGCTGGAGGCTTGTGCCACTCAGTTTCTTTCTTCCTTTTTTTTTTTCTTCCTTTTTTTTTTTAAAGAAATATTGTATTGAGAAATAATTAATCTACCACTTTATTTTAAAGTGATTTGATTAAACAATGATTGAACATTAACTAACGTTCATTTTCATTCCTATGACATAACACATTTATTTTCAGTCTTTGTTGCACTTTGTACTCAGCTATCACTGCATAATTAAGAGGCAATGTAAGCTCTCATTTCTATTCTACTACATCAAAAACAGAACTCTCAGCCTTGCTGCATGGTTCATTTCTTAAACGTTCCTTTCTAGACATAGAACTCTTGGTCTAAGTTGTGAAAATAGCACTAGAAATCCAAGTGGTTGAATGTGGTATATAATAATATACTCAGACCAGAGGGATTCACTGTAACCAAGGGAACTGTAAAATCAAAAGAAAAAAAGGGAAACAAAAACAAAATAAAAAGAGTGAACTAGAGAGAAACAGACAGAAAAAGAAAGAGAAAGATGTCACTTGACGACTGATGTCGAATTATTAAACATCCAAGTGGCTTGCTAATTATCCCAATGTCTCTAATTCAGTGAGAATTTGACTAGAACAAACAATGCACCAAAGCCAATGAGGGATTCTTATAGGGTTAAGTAACTGAATCAACACTTAAAAAAAATAATCTATAACACTCAGAGCATCCTTTCTCAGGCCTCAGCATGTGTTGATCATAAACCTTTTAAAATGACAGTAATGGGCTGGCTTTGTTTTACAAGGGCTTTGGTTTACAATAATCCCTTATTCTGATGTCCTTATAAGCTGCATCATGGTCTTCCGAGAATCCCGGCATAAACCCATGATGCCTGCACAGCTGGCTCCAAGTGGCTCCAGACCAAACGCCCACGTTTCCAGTTTAGCATTTATGCAAACAGCACAGATGGAGGCCCAGCACAATCTGACTGTTACAAATCTTTAAGAATTCTCAATAAGAAAATCCTTGGAAAAGTTGTGTGTCATGAAGGTCAGGCAGTCTTTACCAATAGTTTGAAGTAGCTCAATGAAAGTGGTTGCAGGAGTTTGCCAAAAGTTTCCTCTGAAAGCTGTTTCAATGTATAAGCTCAGCTTTGTTTATCTGATATCACCAAAATATGGATGAGCTGGTTCCTCTTAAGTTTTTTTTTTAATCATGCCATCTCAGGAAGATTTCCTCGCTGCCGTCATCTCTGGCTTTGGCTCACTTTCATGGGAACTAACTAATGGGACCAGACCTACAGTATATGCTTTTATGTACAGTAGTTAATGTCCAAACGTTATTTGTCATATCCCTATACTATGTAGCTATAAAAGTAAACTAACACTCTAAGAAGAAAAAGGATGATAATGCTGTAAACCGAGTTTTTGCAGTGTTTTAATGGTTCTCATGATCATCAACAAAATTTGTAATTAAAACATTTTGTGTGTAACAAATCTCAGATGTTTTATTTCTTGTTCCAAGCTGCAATGACTCACTATAAAAATACCATCATGCTGTACTTTTTAAAATTAAAACTCAACCGAAACTATTATTGAAATTAAACTGCTTATTTAAATGACCACAAACTACAAGCTGATTTATCCAGTGTGACAAAACTGTGGCAAGTGGAGTTGTAGTGTTTTGCAAAAACAACCAGAATTCACATGGATATAACCAAAACAATTTCAACGTAACAATTTTGGCATTCATGCTCTTTAACATCCTTATGACTCAAAGAAACCATGCACAATATATTTTCCAACAGCTGGTAATACTTCTTGATTTATTTTGAAAAAGAAACTTATCGAAAAATGGAGTTATCACACTTTGATATGAAATTGTCCATATGATCATTATAAAGCTTTTTATTCTACCAAGTTATTCCACTATATTTAGATCGCGGGTACTGTACATGGCAAACTAACAAGCACATGAAAGCGAACCCAGTGTTTCCCAGCAAGACATTGCCCAAAGGATCCAACTATTTCTGCTGGCTTGCCCCCACCCCATAAGGCATTGTGGCCTTGCCATATTTTCCCAAGGTAAGTGATGTACACACATCCACACCATCTATCCACAGGAAACCTTCTTCCATTGCTTCATGGTCCAGTGCTGATACTAAGTTATATTATGTTCCTTTTTTTCCCCTTCCATTTATTTCTCCTTGCAATTCATATACTGGTAATTTGCATGTGTGGG
Organism: Dolichallabes microphthalmus; assembly: GCA_026413445.1. Classification (NCBI taxonomy): domain Eukaryota; kingdom Metazoa; phylum Chordata; class Actinopteri; order Siluriformes; family Clariidae; genus Dolichallabes; species Dolichallabes microphthalmus. The sequence goes on along the minus strand of JAOTQY010000020.1, from coordinate 7,064,087 downwards.
GGTTGGGGGTGTGTGTGAATGTACAGTAACACGGGGATCCACATACAATCAAAAGCATGAAAAAGTAAATAAAATATTGAATTCTTGCCTAGCATGCAATATTTCCCTCTCCGACAATATCTTCCTCTTAAACTGTCTATCTCAGGGAGTATATATGATTAAACAGCAGTCGATTTTTTTTTTTTATGTGTCTTGTCTTTTTATTTTTCTTCATTGTACTGACCACTGCATAAAACCTAAAACAAGCACGAGACTGCTTCCAAAGTCGAAAATGGAAACGTGTACAGCTCTGTTTCTACTTAAGGCTTGTCCACTTTGTCAAATTTAAACCTGCCCTGTAAGGCTGTTATTATTGCAAGTTCACCGGCTGTGTCGTGTGGGCCTCAGTGCTGATCTTTTTATGTGGTGGACAAAAATAGCAGCTAAAAGCAGGACTATAACACTTTACACAGCAGTTGGAGAGCAGGACAGTGTTTACACAGAGGACATGAGAGTGAGGTTCGTGATTAACACCGTCTGAACAGTACCAGCCTATTAGTGCAGAATGTGTCGAGCTTTATGAGACAGGAAGAAAGAGAGAGAGAGAGAGAGAAAATAGAAAGAGATATGATATAAAATACATGGAGTGTAAAGAATGAATAAATGTGCAATGAAAAAGTGGATAAAAGACATGGTCATGGATATATTTATAAGGATAATTATAACATCAGAGGGGATGTGAATGAGGGGTGTTCAAGTCAAACCAGGACTTGATGAAATTTCTCATGAATGTGTAAGCATAAAACCGATTGACATTTACAGAAGACTTCAGACACACTACAGTGATGAAACTCTTAGCCGCAGTGAAACATTTGAAGGGTGCAAACGTTTTAAAGCAGGAATGACGATCCCACTGCAGTTGTTCCCCTAAACATTAAGCAAGTGAAATGCCTGATCCTTTTCACCAAATTGCAGAAGAGTCTGTGGGAACTGTACATACAGTCATTCACCAAAACCACTTGCACAGGAAGATGGCTAGGAGTTGTTTATCACATCTGTGAGTAATTAGATCTAGTTATATGAGTAATTAAGGAGTTCCTTTTTCTTGGTATGGAGTGGTTAGTACCTAACAAAAGTGCTCCATGGAGTAACAACCAGTGAACTAGTTGGCCATTAAAGCTCATTGTTTTTCATGGGAAAAGCAGGCTAGCCTGCCTGATCCAATCCCACAGTATTGTAGCACAAACTACTGGAAAAGTTGAGTCGGCTATAAAAGAATGGTGTCAGATTACATACAGCGCAGCACAGTTTCTTACATACTGTACTGTAAAGGGCTGAATAGCTGCCAAACAGTCGGACTTCCTGTGATGACCCCTGGCCACCACTAAACACACCTACAGTACAATGATGGGTTAGCATCAGCACTGGACCATGAAGCAATGGAAGAAGGTTTCCTGTGGATAGATGGTATGGATGTGTGTTCATTACTTACCTGGGGAAAATATGGCAAGGCCACAATGCCCTATGGGGAATGCCAGCAGAAATAGTTGGATCCTTTGGCAATGTATTGCTGGGGAACACTGGGTTCTGGCTTTCATGTGCTTGTTAGTTTGCCATGTACCCGCGATCTACAGTAAATATAGTAATTCAGGGGTCTTTTTCTGCAAGATAATGCCCCCTGCCACACTTCAACTGCACATTGTTGGAGGAACATGAGAGATCAAAAGAGATCAAGGTGTTAACTTGGCCTCCATATTGCCCAGTTCTCAATCTGACCTGTAGAAAAACATCTGATCCATCATGGGTTACAGCTGATTGGTACCGATCAGCCATAACATTACAATGCACAAGACCTCTGGAGGTATACTGTGGCGTCTGGTACCAGGATGTTAGTAGAGGACCCTTTGGGTGCTGGAGGTGCAAAGTGGTGCCTCCATTTTTCAGACTTACTTGTCCAACGCATCCCTGGAGGCCAGGTCTTGAGCCCTGGGCTCTTCACCTTTACATTTTTTATTGTCCAGAAAATAGTCACCATCCCAAATCAAAATTGAATTGCACAGCTTCTCTAAAAACTCATTAAAAAAGTTAATTCCACACCTTACACCTTGGTGTTTAAGTTGCAGACAGTGCACAGCTTTAAAAACTGCCCTTTGATTTTCTTTTTTAATCTTGTACTTCTTACCAGCATTTAAATGGTCTAAAGTATTGAATGAACAATTACAGTATTAGATTAGATTCAACTTTATTGTCATTGTGCAAAGTACAGGGAGGAGCGATAGAAACTGAGCATCAGTGTGAGAAAGGATAAAAAGCACAAGGACATAACTGATATTGGTATAAGTGCAATAAGAGAGATACTGTATGAAGGATATTAACACAGAGAGAGAGAGAGAGAGAGAGAGAGAGAGAGAGAGAGAGCGAGAGAGAGAGAGAGGAAGCGTGGGAAGAGAATGAGAGAAGGTATGAGAGAAACACATAGAGAATGACAGCACGAATAAAGAGAAAGAGACAGTTCAGTACTGATCCGGTATTAAATATTGATGGGGAGAATCTCGCAGTCTCACTCTCCATCCTGCTGTCAGCTGTTAGTGACTGATCAAACGACACCGTAAATCCAGTTAAATACACAAATACACACACAGACACGTGCGCACACACATAAGGAGAGGTCAATGCAACACACCGTCTTTGTCTCTTGCCTCCTTTCTTTGTGCATTGTGTATATCTCATCTCCTTCTCCCTGTTTTTTGCCTCTTTTTCTTCTTTGTCTTTTGATCCCAGAATGCTATTTTTTTTTTAGATAGATCTCCCTCTCTCTAGACTGATGAAAATAATAGCACATCCTTTAAAAGTCACCTTGATTAGTCACAGTTCTGTGTCCTCTGTCATGGCAGTGAATCACCATTCTCAAGTCCAGCCTCCACATGCTAGACCTGCTAGATTGCTTTTAACCATGCACACGCACACACACACACACACACACAGTTGATCTTTTAAGCCTGACACTACTGTATATCATGGTATTTGCCTACTACAATTTCCCACATAAATTACTGCAAGATTCAGATTACTATAGTAAAATAGATTAACCCACAGTGAATAACAGCATTTCAGACCCGAACTCAGTTCGAAGTTTTGCTAACGTGCTGCATATACAGTAACACTCGCCTGTGTGGTTGCAATGTACTTTATTCGAATTAAAAGAGACAATTGCTGGATATGAAACATCTCAAGGGTGCAGTTTGTGTTAGACAGGTGGTGTAACGACTCCAGGAATGCCTGGCAACCGATGATAACTTCAAGCACGATGAAATATTGTTAGTGTTTTGGACCACACAATGCACAACAGATGAAATACAAAGTACACAACAGACTCAGTGTGGGACTGGGAACGAAATCAGACTGTAACATCTGTTGGAACTAAAGGGAAAAACACGATGACCCGCTGCTTGCGCTTCTTCTTAGAAATCAAACTTCTTAGATGTTGATTTGCACAAACTGCTGATTTTAAACAAAAAAAAACCCCAAATGAACAGTTTGGCATATCAGTAAAACCCACGCCTATTCTTCTATTGATTCTCTCTGCAATCCTTTATTCTTTTTAAGAGAAAAGCGAAAGCCGTCATCCATCTCCAGGATTTTAATAGCAAAACTCAAGTTCGATTATAATCGAGAACAGGAGTTCCCGAACTACCACTTTCAGAGTGCCTTGATTTACAAATAAGGTCATGAGCAGAAATAAAAAAAAAAACACTACAATTATTGCTTTCATTACAAAGATGGATTTAATAACACAGGGAATTCTGACTGAGTGGAACAAAAGAAGTAAAGGCCCTCCAGCCGATGATGAAAAAAACGAGCAACATATCATCGGCACTCAGCGACCCATCATGGAGGAGGTTAACGAAAACGCTGCCTGCAGAGGGGTAATGCATTATCAAAGACACCACTCACCCTCTCACCCTAATCATGGACGATTTACCCTCCTCCCATTGGGGAGACACCACAGGTGCCTCAGTGACACACACAAACAGACTGAGAAATAGCTGTTTCTATACTTATACTGCACTGCTCTTACTTTATGCACATTTGCGTTACTGATAACTTAATGTTGTCTCTGCACTTGTGTATTTCATCCATATTCACTTTGTATACTCTGTACTATATAAAGATGCATATACAACGATCAGCTATAACACTACCACCATTGCTTAAGAGCATTGCTCATAAATTATATATTAATGGCAGCATCATGGGCCCCCAAGTGTCACCATGGCGATGAAAGGCCAGCCAGTCTCATCTGATCCCACAGTACAAACCCCCAAAAAAATTAATTTCAACAAAGTAGAAAGGAATCAGAACATCACTGCATCACAGCCTGCCGGGTGAGGGTCTTATCAGGAAAGAGTTCAAGGTTGTTGATCTTGCCTTCAAATTCCCCAAATCCTAATATGATTGAGCACCCATGGGATGCACAGAACAAACAATCCCAATCCACATACTGTAGGCCCCAACATGCAACTCACAGCACACAACAGATCCGCCAATAACATCCCATAGCCCCTGCAGAGCCACCCCCCCCCACCCACCCAGCAGAGTTGCCCCAGCAGCACAGGGGGAACATAACACCTAGGTTGATTAATGTTAATGGTTTTAGTGTTATGGTTGATTGGTATATGTACGTAATATTCTGTTATATACTGTACATATTCTGTTCAGCATCTTATCATGTCTTTACCACTGCACCTTTTTTTACACACATATATTTGCCACATACACATCATTCTATTTATTTATAATATCTACCGCACCTCCTGTCCATAATGCATCCATACACTTGTACATATGACCCCATAACCTCAAAACTACACTGTTATTTATTGTAAATATGCAACTTAGGATGAGCTTGTTACTGCTGCACCACTTGGAGTGCTTCTATATCTATTAAATATACTGTATGTACAATCACTGACCAGCTGTACTGTTAAAGTCACAAATATTTTTTTTCTTGATTTTGAAAAAAAAAAAGGGAAAATGACCCCTTGACCAGTATTTGCATGAATCTGCATGTTGGTTGATTGGATAGCTGCATGAATGTGCATGTGTACAGGTGTCCCTAATACCGTCGATATTAAGTGCATGTAGATTTACATACTGGGCAGTTTCTTTACTAACAATGGTTGCCTTTACAAGCTTTTTGTGAGGCTGAATTCAAGTATCGTACCCAAAAAGCCATGCCCTTTCAAACACAAATCTGATTTAATAAAAACTGGCACAATCAGTGTAAACTCATGCTTTTCACTGGCATAGTAAGGAAATGCAAGGAACATTCCTTTGTTTTTATTAATTTATGTTACATGTTTTATTGATATGATAAAAAAAATGTTGAATGTTACAGTACAATAGTCCTAAATTATAAATCTAGAATATAAATCATTTAAAGTACCAAGGCTTGTTCTGGTTTTACTAATTTTCTGTTGAATCACTACTTGTCGTGTAAGCACAATAATGCTTCCTTTATCTTTTAGGATTGGTTAAATTATTCAATTATTCAGCATCTGTAATCTCTGGAGCCAGATGAGATCCCCATCCTGGGAAACCCGGATGAATCCCACGTAAATATGAACAGAACATGAGAAACTCTCCGCACACATTAACCAAAGCTCAGGATAAAACCAGGGACCCTACAGTAGATCTACTGTATGAGACGTGCAGTTCCACTGTTCTGCCCAACACAGATTCAGAGCTATATATAGTGTAAAATATAAAACTGTGACCAGCATCTTGAACCACATTAAACGTGGCTTGCTTCAATGCTAAAATTTTACAGCAGTCATAAAAAATAAAATGGTACTATTTAGAACTTCCAGTGTCTGAAAGAACTACCCGTCCTCTTCACTTCTGCATCTACTATGTTTTTTGGAATGGATGAAAGAAAAAACTCTTTTCACCATTTCACTCCAAGGCATCTCATGGAGCAAGACAGGAATTTAAGCAAGGCAAAGTTTCACCATCTGCCTCTTGGTCATGAACCCTGTTTTTTTTATTTATTTATTTTATTTTATAAAGGCATTACAAATATCATCTGGCAGAGTTAAATCAGTTACGCTAAAATTAAATGGCAAAAGTTTGCCCAGAAACTCTGGCTGAGTTAGAACAGAGATGTCAGGAAAAATGTGTGGGGCAGTGGATCATTTCACGACAAGTGAGAAAATGCTGCTCAGAGGATATGGAGGTCATTATAAGGGCAAAGGGCTTTTGTCTTTACATTGTCATCTCAGTGATGGATTGCTTGTTCAGGATGTTGCAGTGAGGGCTTACCAGCTGATAGTAGCCAGAAGTGATATTTGTGATTCGCATCATTGATTTGGCAAATGTTTTTACGTCGGATGCCCTTCCTGACACAACCCTCTG
>JAOTQY010000020.1:7047524-7057594 GCA_026413445.1 Dolichallabes microphthalmus | reverse complement strand
TTAGATGGAGGCAGATGATTCGCTGTGGCGACCCCTGAAAGGGAACAGCCGAAAGACAAAGAAGAAGAAGAAGAAGTAGCCAGAAGACATGATTTAAACTAAAATGTTTTGTATTACTCAATAAATGTTACGGTCACTTTAACCGTTAGTTAGCTAGATCTAAATAATTATGTATAATTGGATTGTGTCCCAAACTAAATACCACCACGCTACATACAGTAAAATGTCAAAATTATTTCTTAGACATACTTAATGATGTACAGTATCGTATACTGCTTCGGGGAGGGCCTTGAATTCTCACTGAATAAGAATTTACTTAGCTTTTAATCCGCAACCCACTTCACGGAATGTTCTTCCATGAATAGCTTGCAAAAGCATTTTCCTATAAATCGGCTGTCATTCTCTTCCAGCAGCTCTAAGCCAGTTTTGTTGTTCTCACTTAACGTTGGTCATGAGTTATAGGGCTGATCATGAATCTCAGAAAATTGATAACCAAGAACCAAGGCCAAACGGTAAGACCAAAACTATTCACAACAATCTTGCAAATGATTATTGCCTTCTTTTCCATTCTTCCGTTAAGACATGCCTCATTTCTGTTACTGGCTGCCAGGGATGTGGTCTAGTGTGGGTTGGAACCAGGAAGTGAGGGGTCAGAGGGAGTGGTTCTGTAATCACTTAAGTGTACACACCTGGTTCTTGTTCCCTCACACCATATTTATTTCTCTTTGCCGCTCAGTAGGTAGCAGACAATAAGCTTGTGTTCGCATGCTGATCCCGTATGATCCTTCAGTGGCCTATAGCATGGTTAAGTGCTCTGATTTATTGTGGTATGTTTGGCATTTGTTTTGCATGTTTCCTTACCTCTGCCCGGCAAAATGTTAAAAATAAAAATAGTTCTGTTATTTGTCTGTTTATGTTCTCCTGGGCTACACACTGAGTAGTAATTGTGCATATCAGTGTAATTTGATGTTTTGAAGTTAGTTATCAAGGAGAATGAGAGCAAGGAAAAATAAGATTTTAAATGGCATAAATCGACTAGCTGGCTACATTGATTGGTTAGTTGTTAGTTTGTACGAGTGTGTTCACATTAAACTGGGATTTTTGATTATGCAAAATAACAGAACACACTGTTGAGAGTAAAATCAACTTTTATTTCTCTATACAATCCAATGCTACATTAATGCACTTATCCCAACATTTCACTAGAGCCTGGATACCATCAAGGTGAAAGGTTTTCTCAGTACAACAAAGCCATGCTCGGTCTGCCTAGTTCATGTCTGAAACACTGGCCTCCCAGGAACTCCTGTAGATTTCATGTGAAAATGACTTGGAACGAGGTCAGGACTGCATGTGGCGATAACTCCCAGCCAAACAATCCTATATTTGGTCCTTCCCTAAACTAGTTAGAAGCACATGATTACAGTATATAGGATATTTTAGCATTATATTTATGAAACTCCCTTCAAACATGTCTTATACAGTAGCTAAATGGGCAAATTCCTACAGTCATGCTCTAAAATCTAGTCAAAAGCCTTACCAGATAGGAGCAACAAGAAATCTGGAATGAGATACTCAAAACACCATGGATGTAATGGTCTGGTGTCCACTAATATTTAGCCTTGTAGTAAAAATGAGGGGCGGTCATAAAATTATTATTGCTAAGAAAGAATAATATAATGAAAACGAACGTTGGTAGTAAGCTTAGTCCTTCTCTACATATCCTCCACTTAAGGCGACACACTTCTCCAAATGATGGATGAGCTGGTGGAGACCGTCTTTGAGGAATCCTTCTTTTTGGCTCTTGAGGTAAAGTTCCACCTCAGTAATCACCGCGTAGTCGCCAAATGCCTGCCATGAAGCGGTTTCTTAAAATCATGGAAAAGCAAAAAGAAGTCGTCACTGAGTATGAGGTCAGGGGAGTAGGGGGGATGAGGCAGAATTTTGTACCCCAAGTCACCCGAAGGTTTTACCATTTCATGAGCTAAATAGGCTGACGCGTTGTTATGAAGAAGGCGCACTTTTCACTGTTTTCAACTGCACCATTTTGGTTTTGTGCAGGACTATTCCGCAGGTTTTTAAAAAAGAACAAATGTTGATGGATGTACTTATTTCCAGAGACATAATTTGGGGAAATATTTAATATTTTTTTAATATGATAATACACATTTTATGACCGACCGACCTAGGTTATTGTATGCCTCCTGGATAGTTATTTTATTATACAGTTAAACCTTTTGCGAGAATAATTAGTTCTGGAAGTATGCTTGTATATCAAAACACTCATATATATCAAAGTGAATTCGCCCCATAAGAAATAACGGAAACTCCATTCGTTCCACAACCCAAAAATATTCACATAAAAATAATTAATACAAAATATGAAAAAATAAGACAAATTAACCTGCACTTTACCATTAAAAATATACAGTAATCCCGACACACACACACACACACACACACTCACTCTAATAAAAACAATGCTCTGTCGGGAATTCTTTTCAAAGGTAAAGTGCAGGTTAATTTGTTTTATTTTTTACTTTACAGCAGTGATTCTGTTAGTGTGTGTGTGTGTGCGTGTTCAAGTGTCATTGAACGTGCACACACTAACAGAATCACTGCTTTCTGACAGAGAGAGACTCTGGAAACTGCATCTTTAACAAGGAGTCTCTGTAAGGACACTTGCTTTTGCTTTATGCGTGCACACACGTGGTCACAATGTTATAATAAACAGTACATGCGCGCGTGGATGTTGACTATATGAGTGACGCACACGCACTGAGACTGAGCATGGGAGACGATTACCCATAATACCGTAGTGCACGCGAGAGAAGAACCATTGACTCTGTTGTGATCATGTGACGCACGGCAGACAAAGCGCATGTATACTATTAGTATATCGAGCCCTCGATCGTTTATTAAGTTAAAATGTATTTAAACATTTTGCTCATTTTGCAAAGTGCTCGCAGACCAAGTTACTCGCAATCCAAGATTTAACTGTATTTTATTTTATATTTTGTTAATTTATGCTCTTGGTAGCAGGACTGGCTATCATATCTGTTACATTATCCATTATGGTACTGTACATACCTGTAGGTTTTTTTTTCCCCCAGCTCTTTGACATGTTTTCACACTAAAAACCATTTCACATAATAAAACAAGATCATATTTTAAGCAGGGTGCCATAACTTTTTCTGTTTCATGTTTAGTTTTTTGTTTCAACAGTTTGGCATTTTTCCCAGTCAGAGCAATTTTAAAACCCATTTACCCCATCTCAAAGTTGTCTTTTAACACTGTTTTGCAAGTTCACCCTTCACAAGAGTTAACTCAAAGTGCACACACATAACAATGAACAAATTTCACGAATGAAGTTCAAATTCATAGTTCACTTAATTTTTAAATAAGGTAATCTGGGCAGTGCACTGTGTTTCATGCCACCAGAGGATTCTGATCCTCTCATCACTTATTCCATGTCTGACTAGCAGAGGTGGGAGATAACTGAGTAAATTTACTTCATTACTTTAAAAGGAGCTGGTAGCCTTTCAAGTAGCCATTTTTTGCTTTGGAACCAGGCCTGCATTTTGTCATTAATGCTAGTTAACTACTGTAGCTAGCATTGGTAGAAACCTACCCGTTAACTAGCCAAACATTTTTCCGGCTGTTCCAAAAACTATTTTGCTGCCATTTAGCTAGTAGCTAGCAACACAGCTTTCTTCACTCTGCTACTGAGAGGCTACCAGCATCTTTAAAAGTCGACTGTTTTATTTTAGGCTACTCAGTGGATAAGTTGACATTGTGAATCAAGCCAAACATAAAAGTTTAAAGCGAGACTGTATTCCTTTCCATTTGTTTGATTGCTTCTCTTGCATGACACACTGTATGCTTTACTGAATATTCAATGTTTAAGCACTTACAAACATTTTTAATGGACTTTTAACTAGATTATGGGGAGATTCCTCCTCTTCGGATGGAGAAATAAGTATCAAAGCTACAAGAATGGTTGCACTTTTTACACTGGGTTTTACATTTCAAATATATCTGTTTACTGTGCTGACAGACAATTGTGATGGGCATCAAAGCTTTTAGTTTTATTTATATTAGTTTAGTTAATTACTGGGCAAGCTAGCTTGTATTACAATAATATCTTAAACCTTTTTTCTTTAGTTTTTATCAGGGTACCCTTGAACCTGTTGACATTATTAAATTACATATCATGAAAAAATAAATCGTGATTATATTTTTGCCATATTACCCAGGCTCCCAAACTAGTATCCTCCAAAGCTGTCGGTGGCCTACTCTCATCCTTGTTCTACTTTTACTTCCCAATAAAATATGTAATACAATATTACATACATATACTAGATTACTGTGCAATATTTACAAATGCTCTTGGGTCATATTTTTGGCACTTACTGTTTAAGAACTCTTTATATTTGTGGGTTTTTTTTGTTTTTGGAGATTATTTATTAACCTTCCTTAGATAACAACTGTGAGCAACTGTAACCTAGCATAAGCAATTTCCCTCTGGGATTAATAAAGTTCTTAATAAATTAATCTTCTACCTTTGTGAATTTTTTTTCACCATACATTTGTCTCATTTCTTGCATTGTGTAACTTTTGCTCTTCATCTGGGTCACATTCCTCGCATATCTCCTGTCACGATCGGTTTCTACCTACTATCCGTCTTTTGATGTCTGTCCATAATATGTCACTTTTATGGTTACTTGGTTTTCCATTCCAATACATTTAACTGTTACTGTAAGCCTACAGTATTAGGTGGATTGAAGAGCAAGATTTTATACACTATATATGTTTTTTGTTTTTTAAGCTTATCATACATCGTTCAAGCCAGGCACTGTCTCACATCAGTATGTCTTCATTGCTGTCTTCCCTGACATCCAGGGGCATCAAGATACTGATGTATTCGAATGACTGACTTAAATATATTATAGCACTCTTAGTCACAGAGTGAATGCTAGCCACCCTGATGCTGACTGATATTATTAGGTTTGGCAGCTGTAGTGGATTGCTGGCACAGCCTAGGACTGCTGGAGCTACAGGCTTTTCAGGCTGGATTTGGGAAAAAGGTTTGGCAAGCAGCAGATCAACTTCTTCATGCGAACACAATGCCTCTACTGGATCTCAGAATGTACTGAGCCACTGGCCTACCAAAAAGTCATTGCTAATCCTCTATACTACGTACATCATTGTCTATACTAAAGGTATTTGTGCCAAACAACATGGTGCATTATAGCACCATGAATGACATCTCACTGGGCTCTTTTAAGCACATTATTGTCTAAAAAAATAATAATTATCTAAAAGAGGCCATCTACCATTACTCCCAAAGAAAACGTCATAGGTTTTGCTTGTTTTGTGAACCATTGCAGGATGTTCAACTAAAATCAGCTAATATCCTTTTGCCAGCATTCACTTTATCAAAACAAGTGGGTGAACTAGTGATAAACTCAGCGCATATTTATTGATCAAATTACTGATCAAATGATTCTGGGGTGACCTTGTGGTTTAATCTGAGATTACCACCCAAAGTTAAATCATTCAAATTTGTGAAACAATTAATTGAGCTTGCAACTTTCAATGAAAATGAGCCCTTATTGAGCTATAATCCCCAGACCAATTGTTCAGCTACCATGGAGAAAAGTCATATGAGGCTGCCTTGTTTAAGCAGACACAAGCACACTGGGAGGTAGATGTCATCACCATGGTCTACACATGCGGTTAAACATTCATCCCATATTGTGACATACCACCCTACAAGGGTGACACTATATTGAGGCATGCCAATCTACAGTAGATGTAAACTGCAGCCCAATAGGCCATGGTACATAATTATCTAGATAATATAATTGCATGCTTGCAGGGGTAAAACAGAATGCTCTATTCTATAGTTCATTCATCCGAAATACAGTACACTAATAGTCACTTCTGGTCAAAAGTCTGGTCTTCTTTTTTCTTATTATCTTAATATTTTCAACATTGCACAGTAAAATTGAAGACATCCAAACTATATACTGTAAGAACACATGTGGAATGATTTAGTAAACAAAATAGTCAAAAACCCAGAATGTGTTTTATATTTTAGATTGTTCAAGGTAGTTGATGACAACTTGGCATACTCATTTTATTCTCTCATCAGATTCACAAGGTAGTCACCAGGAATGGTTTTAAATTCATAGGTGTGCCTTGTCAAGAGTGAATTTATGATATTTCTTGTCTTCCTAATGTACTTTTAGACCATCGGTTGCCTTGTGCTGAGGAAGGTAGGGAACAGAGTCAGTAGCTCGATTAGTGCTACTACTATTATACAAATCCATACTATGGCAAGAAACACTCAGTTAAGTGAAGGGAAAAGACAGTCCATCATAACTTCAAGAAGTGAAAGTCAGTCAATCCATAAATCTCAAGTATTTCGCCAAATGCAGTCACCAAAACCATCAAACACTATGAGGAAACTCTCTCTCATGAGGACCATCCCACTAAAGGATGACCAAGAACTATTTCTGTTGCAATCAGATCAGTTCATTAGAATGACCAGACTTACAGTACAAACCGCAGATTTACAGCACCTCAGGTTAGAGCCCACATAAATGCTTCTCGAAGTTCAAGCAGCCGACATACAGTACTTCAACATTCACTTTTCAGAGGTAACTCTGTGACTTATGACTTCATGATCAAATTGTGATCAAATCATGATCAAAAATATAAAAAAATATTCTGGGTTATTTAACACATTTTTGCTGACTACATAATTCCATTTGTTCTGAAAAAACACTGAATAAGAATGTGTGATCAAACTCTTGACTGGTACTGTAAATATGTCCCTATTCCAGAAAAGTCATGTATTTCTATAAAAGATTCACTAAAAATGTTTAAGTGTTCTTTTTTTTCCCGACCACATTTCTTATGAAAAGTTGATGGTTCAGCATGGCCCCTTCAGGGTTTTGATTATGTGTTGAAGGGTTCTTAACTCATTTACAGTAACTCCAAATTTCCTTAGTTGTTGTGTTTGCTTGATGCAGTCCAATAATTGGACCCTTTTGAAATGGTGATTTTCTTGGCCCGGGCTGTGCATGATGACAATAAAGTTAAACTCATGTGTAGATACAGCAGTTAAAAAATCTATATTATTTCAACTTTAAAGTAAAAGTTTTAGACTTTGGTGATAAGGAGTGGTCATGTTCGTACATTCATATCTTGAAATACCAAGGAAATAATGTGCAATGCCCATGCATGCATTACTTAATGGCAAAACTAAAACCTAAACCCAGAAATTTAAACTGTCAGAGAGTCACAATAAAATATACATGCGCTTCTATATACAACCCATACAGTATAAAACAACAATGAGAGAATCAAACCTATGATCTCCGAAACTCAGATGTTTAAGATCCTTAATATCACTTTCTATGTTCCCACACTTTCATGCATGAATGGCAAAATGTGTCACCACGAATGCTGTGGCAGAGATTTATCTGCAGAGTACTCAAAGCTGATTCAAGGATATTCTGGTACAGAATAATAAAATAAAGAGTTAATATGGGGTATCAACCAAAAATTACTTATGTACAGTATAAGCTAAAACTGGCACAGCATATGAATCAGCCAGTGTCCAACATCAGTAATACTAATTTACACATTTCATAGTCATAAAGATGTCTGACTAAAGCATTAATGTGTCTGACTGATATACAGTCAATTAATCAGTGTGATTGAGGGCATCTTGAAAAAAGCAGGCTTCGCTTTATTACGTCCACTAGCGGATGATGCTTTTACAAGTGTCTAGTAGCTAATGGTTCATTTTCCTCTATAAATCTTGTGTTACTTTTCCACAACAGGATTGCTGGCATCAGCGTGCATGGCACATGTTGGAAGAAGACCACTAATAATCCAGCAGGGTGTCAGAAAAGGGGAGTCAGGTGATTTTCTCTCTCTTTCTCTCGCACACTCTGAGAGAGAGAGAGGGTGAGAAAAAGAGGGAATATGTGAGTGCCACAATTGTCAGAATTTTCTAGGCAGTCACAATGACGATCACCCTTTACCATCATATGATGACACCTAAGTGAGACAATGCATTTTTTTTTTGCAGTCGAAATTATTTTTGTACTGTAGCAACACTGTATCATGTTAAAACCTCAAGGATTTGAAACAGTTGCCATCTTATTTCCTACACAACTATGTAAGATTTAAAGTGCACTTTGATCAACCAGCGAAGATTTCACAGATCAAGAAATACTTTCAGTATTGAACAAAGTAAAACATTTCATCAAGAATTCATTTCAAAGAACTCTTCAGTTTATTTAAGCTGTCTTGCAAGTGCTTTGTCAAATTATAGGCATTTTCAGTCTGACCAAAGCCATATATGTGTAAACAGTGGGAACGCAGACTAGCCCTCAGGTCGTCTGTAAAACTCAACATTCCTTAAGAGGTCTTTAGGTCATCTTCAAGATGACTTTAGTACCAGGACTTAAATAAATAAATTAGTTCGGAAGACATCTGGAGTGTTAAAATGTTTAGGGTTTATATATGTGCTGCCTATAGGTTTAGGTTTCTAGTAGTGTTGCAGGTTTATATATAACTCATAATTCCAATTGCATATTAATGTTACAAACTACAAAGCAACATAACTCACTTTTTATTAACTTAATCTGCTAGAGAACTTAGAAGTAGAAGCATCATATGTTCTACCTCAAGATATGTGGATCAAAACGTTTAGTAAAATGTTACAAATCAGTGATAAGATAAAAAAAAATCGAAGAGTTTAAAACTCTCCTCAGACACATATAATTTATTGATCATTAATATAATTCTGAGATTTATTTTTTTTTTTTTACAAAAGCCTTCGCCAGCAGTATTGCTGTATTGTTCTGTGCGCTGCGTCCTGCATGTTGTTTTACACTTGTGACAGAGAGTTGCACAGAGAGTTTGCCGAGACACTCACCGGAGATCGGAGCCTGCGGAACGACGCCCAGGTTGTAGCCCTTGGAGCTGTAGAACTGTCGGAAAGCCGCGCAGCTCCGAGATTTCCCGCTCGCGCTGTCTGCGCTCGCCGCTCCGGCCAGGACGCACAGCACGAGCGCCAGGCGCACATCCATCCCGCACTCCAGATCCGACAAAAAGCCACAAACGAGGTGCACACACTTAGTCTAAAGATGTCCACGGACTCGACCAGGCGTTCAAGTTCTGTATTTTTTTGTTGTTGAGCAAAACTGAGACGCACTGATGGGAAATAAAACGCCTACACGCTGCCGGTCTGGTGAGCAGCTGCCCTCAGTCTGTGCCCGGGATGTGACTACAGTACACTTGCGCACCCGCTCCGGTATCTTTATTTAGATAGGTCTTTAATAATGTATTCAACAGAAAACGAAGTGATTCGCTCTTGGTCCGGTCCAGAGTCAGTGTGCGGCTTCTCACGCGCTCTGTTTCTCTGGCCGGACAGATTAGACAGCGCACCGGGATCGCAGCGGGCACCGAGCTCGCGCGCCTCTAGAGGACGTTACATCAAAACCTGTTCTGCACGAGCCAAAAAGCCGAAAATTGCGGATTGAGCTTCCAGCTTCCGGTGCCTGAGACGCGCTCGCACCGCCCGGCGCGCACACACACAAACACACACACACACACTGAGCTCTACAGATCCCTACAGATAGACTGACCTTGGATATGTAAAAATAACCAACATATAAGCCCATGGAGGTTTTCAGTCTTATTCATCAAAGTATGCAAAATACAGTAATCTGGGTTAAGATAATAACTCTCTCTCTCTCTTTCCTTCTAACTATCATTCCTCCCTATGATTATAAATTAGTTGATTGAAATAATATGAAAAACAAAAAAAATGAGTATAATATTTAATAATATATTTGACATTATTATGTATATATGTGCACACACATATTCTGCCTTGCACCTCCAGGTTTAGGGTTCGATTCCCCCCTCGAATCCGTGTGCATGGAGTTTTAATTTTATATATATATATATAGAATATATACACTACCGTTCAAAAGTTTTAGAACACTTTCTAACTCCATGATGGTTCCTGATTTTTATTTCTTTCT
>JAOTQY010000020.1:6893966-6907966 GCA_026413445.1 Dolichallabes microphthalmus | reverse complement strand
CTGGCGGTCGTATAAGCATTTCACTGCATTTCGTACTGTGTATGACTGTGTATGTGACAAATAAAATTTTAATTTGATTTGGTATGTCAAATTCACAATCAAGCTGCCTTTTTTTTAACTGATTCTATATTTTACTAAATAATGTATGAATCATCTACATTAAGTCATCACTTATAAAGGACAAAGGCAAAATTACAGCTGAACTGAATCTTTAACCTATATTCTCACCAATAGCACACAAGAATGCTTTTATATTCCTGTCCATTTTCCCATGTGACAAATAACAAAAATAACTTGCACAGAAATTAATACATATCTTAAAATGCAATGCAAACTGATATGGGCTTAAATAATGAAACTTCTGTACAACTTTGAGCTGTCACTAGTCTAAGGGTGAATTGAGGAATCACCATTGACCTTGACTAGATAAATATTAATCCAGTTTTCCACATTTACATAATCACATTTAAACTGCATGCACCTATTTATGATGTATATACAGTACATAAACTGGTATTGAGCAACTGACTCAAACTGGAAAAACGTGCCATTCTTACATGGACCTAGAGTGTGGATTTTTGGTTTGTTTTGGTTTGTTTTTTTAATGTGGGATATTGGAAACACAACAGCAGTTCCTAGAGATGCATATTGACCTGATAGAATTTGAAATTCCTCAAATAATATTCATAATAAGCAAGAAATAAGTTACTCCTCAGTAACATACAAAGAATGTTCTCACTCAAATCCTTACATACTTGCCCAGAACAACAAAAATAGATAATTTTATTCTAGCTGTCAAATTTTAATATTCATTTATATAGGAAAGAAAACAGCTTGGATGGCGCCCTGTTCTGTACCCCAGTGACAAACTGGAACCAACTGAGTGATTAGAAAATGAAAACAGATAACCTGTGGTTTATCACATAAAAATTTAACCACATATCGTCATGTAACCATGCAGCAAAAAAAAATAAAAAAAATAAATAAAATAAAATAACACATATACTGTATATATATATATATATAAATGAATATTATATATTTTCGAGAGTGCTTCAAGAGGATTTAGCATGGGGTAAAACTGAGCAGTAATGAACATAATGGACATAAGGAGGTATAAGAAGTTATCCAGTTCCTTGAACAATGGGTATTTAAGAGAGACAAAAAAAAAACACAGAAAACACTAACAACCAAATCTCTTCACTTATCCATATTAAAAGATCAACATTCCTTAAATGTGGCGATCAACGTAGATTAAGAAAGTTTGTGTTTAAATCATGAAAGATAATTACAGGAGACTCCTCTTATAAAGATTTCACGCTAGATGAAAAAGACACGCTAGATGAATTCGAGTATATACTAAAAGAAGCGGAAACTCAGACTCACCCCTGTCGGCTGAGAATGTTCTGTGCCTGTTGCTCAATGAACAGATCTCCTGGGGAGATTCCTTGGCGTGTTGAGGGCAACGAGGCACGGCGTGCTGCCCGGGGGGATCTAGGTACTGCAGCAACACCTCTGCCCTGCTGGGATGGCCCCTTTTCCACAGTGGGCTGAGCTTCTTGTTGATGTGATCGAGTGCTGCTTTCTGGTGTTCTCCGGTAGCTCTCAAGGTTGACCCTTTCACTCTCTTGCTCTTCATCAAATCTTTTATCTCGTGAACTGAAAGTGTTCCTTCTTGCCGAATGTGTGCGAGAGGCAGAATTATCGGTGGACATAGAAACCTGGCCAACACCTGAGCTGCTATACCTTGACCGGTTGGTGCTACGGTCATGGCCCTTTTCCTTCTCCTCTCTACACTGTTCCTGTCCATGACTTGCATCAGGCAAAGCTTGTTTGTCCAGCGACTCTCTGTGGGTTCTTGTGTGGCGCGGCATATAATCTACATCCGGATCCTGGTCAAGAAGGATTCCGTAACGTTCTGATAACTGCCGCCGGCGCTCCGCTTTGTAGCGAGCTATCCGTTCGGCTTTAGAGCTGAGGTTGGACGGATCAGGGTTTTCAAGGTTGGATGCCTGGTCAGGGTGCACAGGAAATTGTGGACTCGGCTGAGTTTGTGCCCTTGATTGCCTCTCTGTGTTGTCCAGGTCATCACGATTGTAGCGCCTCACTGTAAGCAAAATGAAAGAAAGAAGTATGGACAGGACTCAGAAATTAAACATAATAGACATAATTCTATTATTATGGAACATTATTTCACACAATATGCAATCAGATTTTTTTTTGCAAACTGTATGCAGTGTTTGCTTAAATTACCTTAACAGTAAGTAAAAATATTACAGCAATCTTTTTTGCATGAATTTTTTTTTTTTAGCACAATACCTGGCTCATTAGAGTCTGAACCACGTGTATACCGTGGAGTGTCCTCCTCCAACAGCCGATTGGTCACCAGGCCGGGTGTGTAGTGCATGCTTGTAGCCAGAGCAGATGGCACGTCCGTCTCTATACCCTCCAGCCGTCGAGCAATTCTCTCTTTTCTAGAGAGGACACCATTTTTCAGTTCTTTTGAAATTGTTACATCAATAAATATGCGCTCTAGAACAATAGAGGTTCTTAACCTTTTCTTGGTACAACCCCTTTAATCACTTATTGGGATGGCTGGGCTTACACTGATGCACTGAAACAAGAAGCCTGATTGACAAAGTTTTTTTTCTCCCCCCCCCCCCGTATTATTTTTCTTCAATATATCCTTCACCTCATCCCTGAGCTGACAAAACGGAGATAGTGGGATTAAGCAAAATGCACCAATTAAAATAACTTTACTTGCAAGTTCTTTTCACCAGCCCCATGACAGCACAGGCACCATGTGGGGAACTTTGTGTGGGGTCACAAGCACCAGGTTAAGAACCTCTGCTCTAGAAATGTAATCGGTAGATTTACTCACCTTTTCATTGTATTATCACTGGTGATATCAGTTTCGAAATGCTTTCGCAACTCTGAAACTATAAGCAGAGTTTGTAAGGTTCTCAAAAGTCTTTCTAAAGGTCTCCAGGTGAAAGTTTGTGACTCAAGACCACTCACCTTTGGGCAGTACAATGAGGTTTTTGTCCTCAGTACCGGTGACAGTGTGCGGGTTCTGGTATTCACTAGAAAAGTCTCTTGTAAAGCTGTAAAGGCACAGAATCATTTGGAACCTTTAAAGATTCTTACTTCAGGAAACATATTAGCCTTTCCCAAATGTCTGAAAAACTGTAAGATCAGCAAAATGTAACTCCTACTAGTCAGAAATGTCAAACAGAAACAGAATGCATTTCAAGCAACCTAAAAGTAAAATGCTAACTTCGCGCATATATTACATTAACGCCACTCACAATTTGTTAATGATATAACAGCTTGAGACACTTTTAATAAACAAGAGGTTATGGAACCTGCATCACTCTCATACTCCTGAGTAAAATTGTAAGATGAATTAGTAAATTCTGTCTTAGACTCGGATTGTCCTCATGGTGTGCCTACAGAAATAGATTAGGAGCTAAACTATTAATACATGGCTTGAGATCTACTTTCCCATGACACCATGATTGCCCAGTCTAAACAGGGTACTCCAATTACCAACGTCTGCAGTGAACAAATACCAGCGCACGCCGCTATCACCACCATGACAAATCAGGCAACTTTATTATGGGCTCTAATTAAAGTTTAAACATGAGTTATAAAGGTAACAGTTGTTCACTCTCATTGGATGGAACCAAAGCTAACAGAAGAGTGTATGCTTTATGAAAAGCCGTACTACCTTTACAAATGGTGCTCATGAAAAGATTATACTAGACAATTTTGACTCATACAGTACATATTATTTTCAGTGCACATAAGAGAAAGTCATCAGTCATCTTGGGGGTATGGGAGAAGGGGCTAACATTATTGTGTTATAACCTTCTCTCCACTCATCTAAAAAATTTAAACACTGTGGAAAAGTTTATTTAAAATGAATTAAATACATTTAGACATATTTTTCTTTAAATATAACCCTCAATCACCAGAAACCTTACTAATGCCTTAACCCATTATAAAGATGCCATCCTTATCAATCACCATGGGAATAAAAAATAAATTAATAAAAAAAAAATTTTTTTTTAAAGAGATGGCTGTTACACAACGTACTGCAAGTAATGTACTTTAAGGTGAAAAACAGGAATATTAAATTCAGAGCATTTTTATATATTTTTAATATAATTTAAATATTTAATATTAAGAATTTAATATTGCTTTTTAAGAATATTTTGAAAAAAACATCTATTCTGTATCCCTATGAGTTTATGCTAAAATATGATTCACTGCATTTGTTTTTATTATAGATTATTTACATAAAATGGTCAATAATTCAAAATCTGCATGTATTTAATCTTTTTTTTTTTTTTTTTTTAAAGCAATCAAGTCCAGACCCAATGATAAAGCAGATGGACAGCTTTGTCCAGAAATTGAATGGACAATGGAACACGCACAGATTCGCCCAACATAAGGTTCAACCAGATAACACGACAAAGGGAGCTGCGCTATTCAAAGGCCCCATCACTTTGATCACCCCATTCAGTAAACGATTCAAAAACGCAATTCACCTTTTTCCGAGTACTTGGAGGTTTGTGCACCTGGATTTTCACATACTGCCCCCTGAAGTGTTCTCCAAGTTTCATGAATGGTTTTAAGCATTTGTGACGTAATGCTGACTTTTTTTTTAACAATCGATACTGTAGATGCAGTATGTTCCCACTGATCAGTATGACCTGGGCAGTTATTTTGTTTTTGCTATACATTAAGGACATTAGAGCTTGAGCTCGAAAGATAATTGAAGATAGATCAGATTTTCAGCTTTCATTATCTGATATATTTACATTAATGTAAAATTATTGAGCCACCTCTCAGTTCTTCATATTTTCCTTCAAAAGAGACTGATTTTCTCATATGTTTTAATATACTGTAGTCTTGAGGAATCTTTCTCCAGGCTACCTGAAGGACTTTTTTAATCTCTCATTTTTTACAAGAAGTTTTTGGCTCTCATTGTTAGTCCATTCCCTGTACCTGACTTTCGAGACTTGTTTCAGAAATTTTTGTTGTTGTTAAGACACATAGTGACCTATGAATCTCAATCGCTCCATATCCATAATGGTTATTCTCTACAAGGTTGCAGGAAGCCTGGAGCCTATCCCAGGGGACTCGGGACATAAGGCAGCATACACCCTAGACAGGGTGCTAATCCAGGCACCATGTGTGAATGATTAGCATCCCATTACAAGCGTACCCTGCATCCAAGTGTAATCATCATGTACATGATTTCATCTCATTTAATATGAAGACATGAAGGGTGGCTCAAGTCTTTTGCATAGTACTACATGTTAAAAAGTTTCAGTTTTAACATACTGTATGTTTAAACCAACCAAATTTTTCAAGTGATCAAACAAACACTTCAACATAACGGAGTTCGGAATTCATTCTGTGATGAGTTACAGCATCGAGATTACTGAGCTCTTTCCAGAGGCAGCCATGCAAGTTCAAAAGCCTTGACTAGATTAAAGTTAGTAAACTTGAATATCAGGAAACTAACGGTGAAATTTGGATACATCTTTTGACCACAAACTCCAAAGACCAAAAATAAAAACCATTTGCTTTGCCATTTCAATACCTTCAAAAGGCGCAAGATCTGAAACTGTGTATGTTTTAGGAAAATTAAAAATTTCCTCCTTTTTTATTTATTTTTATGAGTAAACATGTAGAATTCCATCAACAAGTCTAGTCCCATTTGTATGCCTGAACTCCATTAACATATACTTCTAAAGAGGCAGGAGAAAGGGTAAAAAGTGTAGAATAAAAGAAAAGCACACCTTGGCACTACTTTCTGTAGTAGTGTAGGGCTGCAGGTTCTAGCTGCGGACTCACCAGCAAGCCCTGAAAAAGAGAAAAAAAAATGTACTTGGATGAGAAAATATTCCCCACACCAGAGAGAAACGTACAATGCCTTTATTAGGATGTCTGCAATGTCTACACACATTTCCCCTTCAGATGGTGGTGGTGTACAGTATGGGTCAAACTGAAATGGCAGCAAGTAAAATCCACCAATTTATACCATAAAGCTATTGCAGTTACAGTAAGACAATGTTAGATGACTTTTATTAGATATGTTTTTTTATTAAACGTGCCTCATTACAAAACTTAAAATGACCAATCTTCAGTCCAAAATCCTTTATAAGCATTTTCTACACTTGTGCAGTTTGTCATGTTTGGAATCCTCATTTTTCTCCAAGGCAAATTAGCCTTGATCACAACCCACGTTACTTTTGATGAAAAGCTGCAGAACTGCATAGCTGATCATTTTGCAATTAGATACTGTATGCTTTCTGGGCCAAAAAAGTAAACAGTAGTCAACCCTAGTCAAATGTATAATATTATTGTGCACTTAATCATGCAATCATGCATTAAGGTAGTTCATATTCATATTACATTAATAACTTTAACCTTTTAACCCTTAAAAGCACCTTTTGCTCTCGTATCATATACAGCTATAAACTTAAGAGATCGCATCAACCACCTGAACCCTTAGAATATCTGGAGCTTCAAATAATAAAATTGTGAACAGAGAAAGCATTAAGATCAAAGCCTACTGGGGGTTGTGCTGTGTGCAAAACCCAGAGCCAAGCTTACGGATGTGACTGGCACAGTCTAACAACTAGAGAGGGGAGGAATGGGGGATTTACTAAAAATACAGAATAGGGAGTACAAAGTGAAAAATAGACCCCTCTCTTTAAGCACATGCAGCTCCATGAGAAGCGACTATAAAGGGGAAAAAGTCATGTAGACCACAAAAATAAGTAATTAATTTAATGATTTTTTAAGAAGTCATAGATTTAATTATTTTAGTGATCGCTGAAATCCCATCAACATTGTGGCAGCTCCAGATTTCCATTAAATGAGGGAGATGGACTCTGACATTACATAGCCATTTCGCATATTCAAACACATGCCAATGACGCATACAAACTGATTATCATACAACTTCTCTTATCACTCTTGTCCTCAAGTGGACATGCATCACACTACAATAATATAATCCCCACTGCAACTGTTCCTGTTGTCACGTTAGAGTATCTGAACATAAGGACCCAGGGTCTTACCTTGGCTGCACTGTGTGAAATGACTGACATAGTTAGTAATCCACGGGTTATGGATCATGGTTAAAAAAATTTAAATTAAAAAAAAGGACAAGTTTTTTTTGTTGTTGTTAAAAGAGAGACTGGACCAGACAGGGATAGAAGGAGAGAGAGGGGGCAAGACCTCGGTGTGATGGAAATGTAGAGTCCAGGGGAGGGAAGAGAAATCACACAGCAGAGAGAGAGAGAGAGAGAGAGAGAGTTAAAAAAAAAAAAACTCACAGGCTGTAATCTGACTGCAGGCAGAAATTAGCCCAGATGATATAAGTGGATTGTGAGTGCACGGTGGATTCCCAGACTTCTGGCACATCTACCATCACACGCGCACAAGTTTAAAGGTGGATGGTTAATGTGCAGCAATAGTTGGTATCCAATTATTTAGCATTCAAATTAGGGAAAATGTAAATTATTACAGGTGTGTGTACAGTATGTGTGTGTGTCACAATGCTAGGTCTCTCTCTTCCTCGCTCTCACTCACTCACTTTCTATGAGTGAAAATCTTCACTAGGGGGCACAAGAGTGTGTGATTTGAAAAAATGTTTGAAAAA
Source organism: Dolichallabes microphthalmus (assembly GCA_026413445.1). NCBI lineage: Eukaryota > Metazoa > Chordata > Actinopteri > Siluriformes > Clariidae > Dolichallabes > Dolichallabes microphthalmus. The sequence continues at coordinate 6,900,282 of JAOTQY010000020.1, read as the reverse complement.
ATGTAAGCTGTTTAATTATATCTGACTTACAGGAGTCTATGCAATTCGACACAGATCGTAAGCCGTTTCTTTTTTTGTCCGTCAACATTACAATACCATTAAAAATACATAATTTATAAGGAAATCCATAAGGCATCAGTAAGAATAACAGAAAAGAAAAATCTGTATCTGAATCCTCCATTTTCTCTCTTTTTTTCATCTTTGTTTTTATTAAAATGATTTTAAAAAAATGACAGCATAATTTCCTTAACACTGTTAAACACTTGTTTACCGAACATCCAAAGCATAAACAGACACGTTTGTACATGCTGCTCTGTGTCCTCATCCCTGGCCTGTCACTGCCCTGCAGATCCCCTTAAGGTAATGTGTGCTATGATTGGACAGGAAGCCAGTAAGTGGGTGGTGCAAACTTGTTTATCCGGTTGCTCTGTCCATGTGCTCGGCCTGTGCACCTTCCTTCTGTCTGCTGCTCTTCCGAAACGACAAGTATTCTCTTTTAACCATTTTCGCACCTTTATGTCTGCTAGAACCTAGGACACAACACTATTTATAAGGTGAACTTAAAAGTGTGTACATCCCTTAAATTTTAAACCACAGAGACACACGGATGCTGCCACCCAACTTTACCACCTGCTTCATTTAGGCCATTATATATAGCTCCATTATAATTGTCTATAATTGTCTGCTTAGAAAACAAAGCTTACTGTTAACAGACTATATTGCATGACCAAATAAATGTTTACAGCAAACATTTACAATAAATGGCATTATTTTTGGAATTTATCATGGTTTTGTTGCTGTATATTACAAAGGCATGCATTACTGCGGTTATTATATTAGTCATTTTATGCATCTCACATACAGTAGGTCTCCAGTGTGCATAGACAAACAAAACATGGGGGAAAAAATAGCTATTTTTGTATCGGCCAGGGCTTAAACAAGCCCATTAGATTTTTCTAATTTAGATCTGTTGTTCTCTGTAGAGACATGGCTTAGTAGCATCAAAGATATAAAACAAAAACAAACCAAAAAAATTGAGAACCATGGTTATAAATAACATCTCTAAGACTAAAAAGGGTTTCTGCAGTACTACGATAGTCCAAGGGCTACTGCCTACTGGGGGCCTGTGCATTGCTTCTAAAATGGATTCGGTTATCCGTGCAGCAGATGACTATTATGGTGACGCATTCAATCTGTATACATCCAAACAGGCCACTGAGGTTTCCAAGCACCAACCTTTTCATTTTAGAAAAACAAAGCCAACAGGGTCCATAAAATAATGCGGCCTGTTTCACTAAAGTTTGAATATTTAGACAACAGTGTGCAAACACAACACAAGTACAAGTACAGATTACAAGTACATGGGGTACTTGTACAGTACAGGGGTACATGTGTGTACCAGCATACACACATGTACCCCTGATGGTTTAAAATTCCACCATGAAGGGTTAAATTTATCACCAACTCGAGACTAAAATTAAAAGGATGGAATAAAGAATTTCCTGACATAACATCACTGGTGGTGTAAGTAGTGTGTTGGAACTGACGACTGTATTTGTCAGGTGTTTTGAGCGGTTTTGGAATGTTTGTAAAGGATTCAAGAAGAATTTCTTTGAATACCAACCAAATTTTTTTTTAAAAAAAGCTTTGAAAGATGGGGTGACGTAAGCATCGTTCTACTGTAAACATTATATTCATTAAAAGTCTATGAGAATCCATCAATCCATTGGAAGTGTTTTAAAAAGGAAACCTTAACTCTGACCTCATCACAAAAGTGGACTTTAATGCATATGGAAGAATACAGTATACTTTTAACTTCTGAAAAATTGAGTGCATTGGCCAAAATTATTAAAGCTACAAGAGTGGAAACATATGACCACAAACGTTATCCATTTTAGGGAGGTACTGTAAGGTCACAGGTAAGGTTTAGTGTTACAACATTTCCAACAGTAAACTACTTCCAGCAGATTTAAAAAACCTAAGAGCGATAACTAAATCAACACTGCACAGTAGGATGATACACCATCACTTTGCAGTCCAGCTAAAACTCCCTGCAGGTTCTTGCTGTTATATCAGGATTTTGCTTCATCTTTCTGGTCAGCGGAAAGCCAGATCTATCTGATAGTTTTCTTCTTATTATTATTATTACAGATCTTATCTTGACTGTTTTTTTTTTTTTTAATCTAGTTCTACAGTTATTCATAAATGGCATTTCAGGCAAAGCAAATTGAGTTTAAAATATTAAAATATAATATCTTTTTATAGCCTTCCTTTGCTTTAGAGGCATCGATTAAATTTATGTTCAGATGGTCAGTCAGTTTTTGTGCTAATATGGAAGGGTATTAGCAAAACCTTTGAAGAGTCAGAGAATTTATTACACTTTGGCATTGTAATTCCTAATTATAATTCGTGACCTTCCTAAGGAGTTCTAACGAGTCCATTAAGAACTAACAAGTTGATTAAGTTCTGAGGCTTTATAGCTAGAACACACTGCACACACACTATCTTTTTTTCCCTCCTTTTAAGGGTCACCAAAAAAAGCAAATGCATTAACATTTGCTTCAAAAAGTTTACTGAAGAGGGTGTGTTTACTTATTTTCACTTTAAGTAATAACTAAAATCGGGCCAGGATTGCCTATGACTTTCCTTACAACTGTAAGTAGATATGCATTAATACGTTATTTAACTAAAGATATTCTGCTGCTTGAACCCACCATGTAAGCACTTCCATAGTACCGTATTTCATATTATTGAACCACTGAAGAAGGCCGGTATGAAATTCCTTCTAAGCAGAAGGGTTAGGGCTGGAAAACTCCCTTTCTCTTCTTACTGCCTTTATTAGGAGAGAGTGCAAACAACTCAAGTACAGTCTGTTTATGCAGCTACTGGCCTGCAAACGACTGTGAATCAAATCAGTTCTTTTGTACTGCTCTCCAAATTCGAAACCCAAAACCACAAGTGTTAAGGCGCTGCCTGATAAGCAAGGCTAATAATCAAACAGTTCACCAATGTGCAGTTCTGATGTTTACAATAATTCAATTTTGCAGCTGAAAAGAACATCAATCAACTAATTAATTACTATTAAAATGTACTAAAGCTTGAGAAACTTGCATTATCCTACATAAACTACCATTCATACAGTATTTAGGTAAAACCATCATGGCTGGGAGTCGTAACCAACCGCGAGAACGAACCTGGTTCATACTGTGTAGCACTTCTGCTTCATTATCTTCTGATCTAGATACTGGAGGAGCAGCTTCCCAGTGTCTGTGCTCATATATGGCTATTACACACTGAGCAAATGTGAAATCATTTATAGCAGCTGAGCCACCGTGTCCAACCTGGTGTTAGAATACACAGCTTCAGGAAAAAAATAATAATAATCACCTAATAATAAAGGAAAGATGTTATGCAAGGGAGCTTCTCAAACCTACATGCCAATAGGTGTAGAAAACTACAAACCTCATCTATGCCATTGTGACCCTGCAGACATAAATTTATGTAATGCAAATATTTAGGGAATAAAACATGTGCCATTTTAGTGTAATAGTATCAATCGTATTGCAGTTTTCCCAACAACATGCCATGCTATGCTCCTCTTATAGCATACGGATTCTAATTGTTGTATTCTTACAATTGTATCATCAATTATTTCCTTACATTGAAAAAGGTCTGGTGTAGTGGTGGTGTAGTGGTTAGCACTGTTGCCTTGCATCTCCAGGATCCAGGTGCACCCCTTGCCAGGTTCAATTCCCATCTCTGTGTGCATGGAGTTTGCATGTTCTCCCTGTGCTTGGTGGGTTTCCTCCAGGTACTCCGGTTTCCTCGCACAGCCCAAAGACATGCAGATAGGGCTAGTTGGCATTCCCAAATTGCCCGTAGTGTGTGAATGTGTGTGAGTGTATATGCCCAGTGATGGACTGGCACCCCGTCCAGGGTGTACCTCCTGGAATAGGCTCCAGGCCCCCCACAACCCTGAATACAGGATAAAGCGGTCTAGACAATGAGTGAGTGAGTGAGTGAGTGAAAAAGGTCTTTTAGATACTGTATACAGTACAGACCAATGTGCAAAAACGAATACAAGGTGTTTACAAAGGATCTATTATGAACAGAATTAATGATTCAAAGCTGTAAAGTCAACAGCAAAATGCTAAAAATAATTGCATATAAAATTAGATTTCTCAATCTAGCCTTGTAAATATTTGCCCCTAAAGGGACAGGAGTTATAAAATAATAATAATAATTTCTCTCATACAGCAGGCTATTTATTTATTTTACACGGGTATTTTTCTGGTGTGCACCAGATAATTATATTTTTTTATTCATCTCGTATCCCCCATTTACTTATACTCCTTATAAATGTGCATGACCATTCTAAATACATTACATGACGTACTTCCTTAAATTATATATATATATAAATATATGTACATATGTGTGTATATATGTGCGTGGGTGTGTATATACACTGTACTGTGCAAAAGTCTTGAGCCATCCCTAATTTCTTCATATTAAATTATGAAGTATATGTGAATAAATGTTTTCTTCATATTAAATTATGAAGTATATGTGAATAAATGTTTTCCTGTAAAAGACTGCAAAGATACATAAACAACCAATTGTAACAACCTCAGCAGCAACCTCATTTCCCCTCTCGTCTGTTTCAGCAACTAAGCATTCAGCATCACAAGTATCACTTATCCCCAGCCTGATCATTTATCATCACCTGTTTCTCACTGCTTCATGCCTTAAATTAGAAGGTTTGAGTAAACTACTTTTCATGCAGTATAAACACAGTGCAACTCTTAGTCTAGATCAGACTTGACAGTTGTCCAGAAGACCATCATCGACATCCTCCACAAGGAGGTTAAGTTACAGAAGGTGCTATATTGATGCATATTCTTATCCTAGGAAATACCTGTATATTATTATTTTTTTCATGAGCCATATTTATCAAAATGAAAACAATGAAAAATGAAAATCACTGTTTGATTTTTTTTCTTTTGAATTAAATCACAAAATAACTTTCCATCCATACCCTAATTGATTTTTTGATGCACTGTATGTACACTCGCATACATAAATCCATTCATATTACACAAACACCAAACATCCATAAGATTACAGCGCAAACCATTATGCCCAGCCATGTGCATGTTCCCCTTGCAGCAACAGGCACATTACTTTTGGGGTCTGGGGAGTTTGAAGGCTGGTTCGGCAGCCTTAGGCTCTTTGCCTGTTGGTTCCCATGTGCAGCGGCCTATAATTCGAAGGGTTTTTTGGTGACTTTCTCTGATTATCAGCATTGACTTTTTGGGTGAGGCTTGGGCGCCCATGATCCTATGACCAGTTTACTGATATATAATTGATAATCAATGTTAATATGTTAAAGTTATGTGGTGTTCATGTTGTGGCTGATCAGTGTATAAATAACTGAACTCAAAGGGTAACTATGGCCAGGTGCAACTAAACTGGCAGCTGCCAAATGGGTGCCCGGCCAAAGGCCACCACAAAACATACTCACACACGCGCAGAGAGACACACAGACTGTGTGTGCTCATTACACACAAACAGCCACACAGATTGTGATAATGCACAAGTGGGTTTCTCATATAAACTCATAATAAGCAAGCACTACAAAACCTTTACTTCAGAAAACTGCAGTAATTTGAGCAGATGCTACCAGCTTCTGATTGGCTGTGACCGTTAACGCAGAGAGCTCGCAGAGTTTCGCTAACGTTTTTTGGTACAAAAATAACACCATAGTTCCCCTCATACAAGCAAAATATCAAAACGTAACTTAAAGCGCTGCTTTAAAACAGCTACACAGCAAATACATTATCCTTGTGTCAGAATATTCAGGCCTGCATTAAGAAAGCTGGTGGCTAGATTGCCATGGTGATATTTCAGAACAAATGTCATCAAAACAAAAAATTTATATATTTGCTCTTTACAACTTGTACATGGGTGCTGCACTGAGGATCAGTCTCCAAAATTCTCTTCAGATACTATAGCTGACATGTAAGTGTGGGGCTTCTGCTACCTTACCTTCTGCTGCCTTACCGTGGATAATCTTTTAAAAAGTCATGAAAAATGGTAAACCTGCATCTAGAACTTGAATGTCAAAGTATTATAAAAACTAATATGATTTACCTCAAAATACCAAAGTAAAACATTAAATTTTTAGTATGGACATTAACCTTTATTTAATGAGTTTCATATTTCTAGTAATTACAACTTATTATTGTAATTTTACATAAAGTTGGACGTAATTTAGAAAAAGAAACAAAAACAGTAAAATACGATATTTTTACTG
>JAOTQY010000020.1:6856646-6868172 GCA_026413445.1 Dolichallabes microphthalmus | reverse complement strand
CCCAAAATTATTCCCTACTATTAAACAGACATTGAAAATTTATATTTAAAATTATGGTTACAGAAGAATATTTGTCTGTAAAGAAAGCAACATATTACATAACAGACCAGTTTTTCTTTGCAGGCATGTAAATATTCTTCTGCAATGTATTTATTACTTCCTTTACACATTGCTTGACTCACTGACAGCAGCAAACTTGACCTCTTATAAAACAGAGCTTTTGCCATCCCTGGTAGTCCTGCAAGCCATAACAAAATCGCCTACAGGTCTGCCTCCACATCAATATCATTTGCAAGGTCTAATAGGAACCTTGGGGTATTGACTCGCATCTAGCTGGCTTTCACAGACCACAATAACCCTTTTCCTGCACATTCACATGGCATAACAGAAAATCAAGCCGTATCTGCCAGAGTATGCAGTTCTTTGCCTGATCCAATAGTGGTCTTTCGTATTAAAATAAATCCTAAAATGCAGGCGCTAATTTGATTTCTGCGATTAACTAAAATATATTTTAGAATGTCTTGTGGACGTTTCGACTTAGTCTTAGAAATCTTATTGTTGGATTTTGTTTCTACCCTTACTTTAACACTACTGTAGCAAGCAACAACTCATTAATTTTCTACGTACGTATTTGTAATCGAAAATAATCACGGAAAATATTTGTTAACCAATTTTTCATGACGGAGAAGAGACTAAAACTATGATAAAAATGTTTTAAAAGTTAAACAATAATGTAAAACGCAGATAAATGGACATCAAAATCAATTTATCTTTCTAGCCAATAATCTGTACACATTTACTTTGCAAACTGCAGTAGCACACTGTGTGATTGTTAAGAAGGGAAAAAAAGCATTTAAACAAAGCCCTATTTACCTGTTAGAGTTCTCCATGCTCTTAGAAGAAAAAGGAACAATTTATGAAAAAAACTTTGTTTGCCACTTTCCGTGGAAAACAAAACCGATAAAAAATCATTAGGAAAAACGCACCAAAGGTGAAGTGGCATTTGAATAACAGCCACTCAAAAACAAAAAGTTCTTCAGTTCAAGATTCATAGAACAGTTAGGCAGATTGTGAACACACTGTTGCATAAATACAGTAATGTTGCATGAATACCTTTACTTTTAAATGTGTTGCATTATTTAACATTGACCTTTTGTGGTTACAGTATGTTACTGACAGGACACACATAATGGACATGTTAGTCAATTGTGAATTAATAACACTACATTAATGTTATATTGCATTCTCAGTTACATCGCTAATGGTGGACCCTGTGAGTGACCAAAATGTGACAATTTAAAAAACACACAAGTATTCCTATAACCTTTATAGCATCAGAAATACTCAAGCTTTGCAGACTGCAATTACTAACAGAACAAAGCTAAATACAATACAATGAAAGTCAGGTGTGTGAAGCCGCTTTAACTCAAGCTGGAACGATTGACATATTAGATGTCAATTTGTACATCCATCGTTTATCTGTGATTCGCAGGGGTCTATTATCTGACATCTGTAAATCTCTTGATTTATAATGCTCTGACAGCACTTTAGCCTCTTCTTGTTTTTGTGATGATTTTTACACCAGTACCTTACAGTCAGAGTGAAACCACATCATGTATACTCACTGTAATCGTTTATTAGACAAATCAAGTCATTTTTAATAAAATTGAAATTGAAATTGGCATTTGAAATTGAAATATTTGAATAATTGAAAAATGTGGCAAAACAGTATGTGATTTAATGGTTAGTGTAATATGGAATGCAAAATACATTTGAGATTGTCTATAAACATTAGTATGCATGACTGAAATTAGACTAAAGTATTTTTTTTTCATGGACTGAAAATAACCATCATTGAAAAACTGAAATGTGACAAACTAGTGTACACTTTAGGCAAAAAAATTAAAGTAAATCAAAATAAGCTGCCAAAATTATCTTTTCACTATCTCATGCAGAAAAATAAGAATAGAGGATAATATACTCTGATGAGTCTAAACAACTAATACACTAATATGCAAACAGCTAATGTATATAGGCCCCGCCCACATGCAGAACCTGACACCTGCACACCACTACCTGTGATTGGAATGTGCGGTCAATTCACTGCCACACCTCAGGCTGCTACAAAGCTTTTGTCAGCTCTTAATTCAGCCTGTCGTATGCGCAGCCTACTGTTACATTCGGTGTAATACGCATGTGACACGCCCACAGTATGACATAAAAGTTGACCATGATGCTGCCTACTGTTTCACATTAAGGAACCCCTGTCTCACGAGCCAAACAAACACCAGTGACAGGCCAAATATATATTTATATTTAGTAATAATTAGGTGTTGCTTTAATTAAGTAGATCTAACTAAAATGTAACTGTTTACTTCAAAGAATAGGTTTATTACATTAATAATTTTTTTGAAGCTCACATAAACAGCTAGTAGAACAAATGCCATGAGTGTGCAAAGCTTCATCAGGAACAATGATAAAATCTTTTAATATTTATTCATGCATTTCCAGTTAATCTAAACCAAATATAAGGAATAATTACCATAAAGAACGAGCACACTCTAGATGAGATGCCAGTCCAACACAGGACATTATGTGGGCACACACAAACACACTCATTTACATGCATGGGGTTGAAATCTACTTACCTGAATTTATCTTGCATCTATTAATTCTGTATTTTGAATACCAGAATCCTGCAATTTTTGTTTCAATATATTATAGCATTTAGGCACCATGCTGGAGGTCACCCTTTTTCCATTGCAGTGACTCACTCCCTGAATCTCTTGCATCAAAGTTGTCATAGCCGTATATTTGGATTATACATAGTATGTAATTATAGCAGCAATATTAGAGAGATGATCAAGATCTTGGACAATTTGCAGCCACTATAATAAGCCGTACCAAATGCAACAAATCTCAACAAGTCTCAGTTCTTTGTAAAATGATGCCAGACATAGTTCTATTTAAAAATGTTTTATGCATTTTAACATGTATAGCACATTTGCCCAAGCTTGTACTTGGAGTGATTAAAAAGCATTGAACAAAATTGTGCTCTGAAGTTTCTGTAAGCTCAGTAAAAAAGTAATCAAGTTGAAAAAGGTTCGATGTATTGCAAATAGTGCCCATGCAGCCAACAAAAATAAGCAGTCAGCACAAAGTGATTTAACACAAACAAAACAGGACAGTTTGTTCTATCTGATTACACGGGTTCCATCAATAGCAAAATCAAACCCCAATCTTGTGTTTGTCTAGGTCTTAACCTTTGACCCCAACAATGACCTTAACATGACCTTGACGACAGTGTTAATTACTATGACCTTGCTTCATACCCTACACATACTCATCCTTTATTGTAATGTTTATAAATGTTCATTTTGATCCACATACAGTAGTCTCTTTTCTTCCTGAACTATTCTCACAGATGATTTGATGCCTGGTGTTCAGCGAGGTTGAAATTGCAGTGTAGAGTGAAATACTGGAAGCTATGCTGGAAGCCTTAGCTAGGACTTGCAATTACTGAGCAGAATCCAGCATAATGTCTGCACATTGCAGTCTTTAAGCAAACACACCAAAGCCTACACATATGACCTCTGTATGACCTTTGCACATTATGATGCTGTGTTTGTGCTCACCTAAGAAAAAAAGGTCAGGCTTATAATACATAATGCAAATGTTTCAAATAGGACTGCTGGAGAAATCTTTCAGTTAGTTGCTATGAAAAGCACAGCTAATAGCAATCACAATTAGACTAGAGGTAAAACTACGCTAAAACTAGGCACATAAAAAAAAGAACACTGTCTCAAAAAGTTTTACAAGCATGCCTATTCAACAATAATTAAAAACAAAAACAGCATTGTACCTATATGAATTCTTTAATTAAAAATGTGGGCAGTTTAAAACATTCATAAATCAAAAGTTTATCTTGCAACTGTCTTATCCATAACTAGGCCAAAGTCTCTGAGACAAAGTAAACAAAATAATTAAAAACACAAAATATGCATTGCTGTCTTGAAGCAGCAGATTAAATTATCATGCGGGTGTGTAGGAAAAGTACACAGTATGCCTTCATATAATAAAAGACAATTTAATGTCTAAACTCGCATTGCACTGCTCTAATACAAACGCTGACAGCTCACACAGTGATGCTTGAACATTTCTACTGAGCACTAGATGAGGCACTACAGCATGCAGCTGGACCCCCAACCTCTCTATAGCGTTACCTTTTTAATGTTAACAGTCAGAGGGGAGAGACAGCCATAGTCCGAGTGTGATATGACCATGACAGCTGCTGTCAATGATATCACATTGGTGTTGCTAGGTAGAAAAGGGGTGCTGCTGCCTCATTTTGATGGAGTATGAGAGTGCAACAGCATCGCCACTGAAATATAATGTTGCGACTTCTCCTGAGTGAATGCAGCCCAGGGGGCTACTGAAAAAACAACTACTTCTCTGAATGACTTGGTGGCACAAGCTGTCAAACGCATATGATCATGTTATTATATAACCAGACAGTCATCTGCCTCAAAGTGGAACATTCGGTACATATTTATATACTTGCACTGTAAAAAACTTTTCATCCAGGATATGTTGTAATGCCCAATTAACTGCACATTATGGTAACTTTAAAGGTGTGGCAGTGGGACACAATTTGTCATGTGATTATGTAAAACTCTCTCAACATGCAAAACCATTCTAGTCATCGCATTTAGTGATTCTACAGACTGGACGGTTTGAATATGCAAAATTTTATAGCCTGTACCCACTTGGCAACATGGCAACAGCTGCCCAGGCAGTCATTTTGAGACACGCAGACATGCACACACACACACACACATATACACACACACACATGCACATGCACGCGGGCCGAATACACAACCTCATGGACAGGTAGCTTGAAAAAACTCGAGCAGGTGAGAAAACGGCATGACGGACAGACATCCGCGCGCAAAGGGAGGCAAAAAAAAAAATGCTGTCGCGTGTCGCCATGGCAGCGTCAGCGAGCAACTTTGCGGTGCGAGAAACACCCAAAACGCTCCCCCTATGGAGTGTGGAGCTGTGTGTTATTAAAGCGCATGAAGCACATGCTCCGCTGTTATTGCTGTCCATCCGGTATATCGCGTTAAAATCCGCAAAATAAATAAATAAATAAAATAAGAGGGGGGAAAAATCACACCTCCCGCTCGTTCAGCCGATCCGCAGCGCCACGCAAACACGCGGCGCCTTTTTCCGGCAATAGCGCGCTGCAAAGGTGCGCATGTGACCTACAGGAGCAGGAAGGCGCGCGCTGAGCTGCCAGCCGTACCGCAGTATGCTGGGGTGTACATAAAATAGGCCGCTCCTGACGAGCTGGAAAGAGGGGGAGAAAAAGTCGCACGTACCCAAATAGCGCTATACGCCACGCTGCAGGTGCAAGCAAATCCGCATGCTCGCGCAAAATCCGGCGAACGGTCTCTCGATCTCTCCGCCGGCCAGTCCCGATTTCCTTCTGCATTCGCGCATACTGCCCCTCATCCAGGCGAACACACACACGCGCTCGGCCTAAGCGCGCGTCTCAAATGCGCGCTGCACATGCACATGCACAGCACCGAACCGAACCGAACCTCCCTCTTCTCCTCACCGGTGGCCGCGGCGAGTTAAAGGCGCCGTTCTGACATTTTTTTTTTTTTTTTTTTTTTTGCAGATGCGCCTCTCGCTGCTGCCGGGGGTACGTGAGCGCGGCGTGCGTGCCTGCGCGTGTGCGTGCGTGTTTATCGAAAAGAGCTGAAAATGCACTACCGCTCCCTAGGCAAAAAAAAAAACAGAAGAAGAAGAGGCACGCACAGCAGCAGGCCGGGTGCGGAATCGGTGTAGTTCCTTTGCGCTTTCTGCAGCAGCGGCCTGAAAACATTATATTACCATTTTCTTTGCTTTTTTTTTTTCTTTCTCTCTCCTAATTTTGAAACCACCTTACCTGGCGCGGTTGTTCCGGCGCCCATCATCCGAGGCGGATTTCTGGTCCGCATTTCTAACAAACCGGCCGGGGAGCGGCGCGCCCGACAAGCGGGGCTCTCCTTACTGCGCTCCTCACAGTGGAAAACACACACACACATACACACACAGAGCGAGAGAGATAAAGAGAAACGAAGAAATTACAAAATGGTTTCTTCCGAAGTGCACGGGGGGGGGGGGGGGGGGGGGGGGGGGGGGGGGGGGGGGGGGAGTTAACATACTCACTTTGACATCATTCAAACCCTCACATCCCTCTCATGCGATTTATGCCAAGTCAAAAGTTTGTCCTGTCGTCATAATTAGTGCAGCTGAAGTGAAGTAAGCGTGGCTAGCATGGGACTGGGCTAATCAGAATCGCTGACACCACTGAATCTACTGGTGGGTGATTCTCTGCTAATGATTCCTGCTAGGGTGTAACAGGGGAAAAAACAGTGAGGAAAGTCAGAGCACTATGTTACATAATTTATACTATATAGGTGTTGCCTCTGCATCTAAAATCACTGCATACTGATGCATCTAAATGTACATGCATTTTCCATGGAATGTATAGGGTAATATGTGCAGGATGTAGGCTTACAGTACACCTGGGGAGTGTTTTAAATAGATTGAGCAGTGCCACTGCATGTGTAGAAAATAATGCCTTTTGAAAACTATATTATATCACAGTTCTGAGATTCCTTTCCAGCCATTCTGGTATAAGCGCAATCAGAAACCTTAGACAGTGGCAGCTAGTTAATCCTGTATTGCATCTGCAGAATTATCTGTTGCTTGGCAGGAAATTAAAGGCCATGTGTCATTAACTGTATTGCCTATATGTATAGAGTGAGAGAGATCCTAAAAGCCAGTTGGATTTGTCAACAGAACCACAATGCTACAATATTATTTGAATGTTAATTAATAAAATGATCAAAATATGATAAAATCATAAACCGATTAGAGATGTGATTTCAGGTCAAAATTTGAGTGGCAAGATTTATTTCAAGGATGGCCACGCCCCTCGACTTAGAGTGGTTCGAGTGTGCAAGCCCTATTTGAAGAAATATAGTAATTACATCTCAGATGCAATTACACATCCACCCATCTCTCTTATCAGTCAAATGCAAGTCAAACTTACAGTTTATGCAAGTAATTCTGTGATATATGTGAATTCAACACACATGAAGGGTACATGCAAAACATGTGGACACAAACACACATCTCACCACAGTGACCCAGAATTCATTGTACTCCCAGTTGGTCCACAATAGCACGAGTCTTATCTGCTGTGCCATTCTTTAGAGATACACCAGAGAGAGAGAGAGCGAGAGAGAGAAAGAGAGAGAGAGAGAATATGAAGGGATTAATAATATTAACACTACACGCTACCTAAATATACAAGCATGAAATGAAATACTAATCTGTTCTGTGGTGCAATGCATGGATGCATGCATCAATGCAGTATACGTTTCCACTGAGTACATTTCAACTGATCACCTTTACTGAGGGAACACAAAGAATGACATAGCTTGGGGAAAAAACAAGCTTTTTCCTGAGCTCACAGATAACTATTCAGGGTTCATTTGACTTCATTATGTTACATGGGATACACCCTTCTTTCTATGTGGTGCAATCTTTCTGTGCATTTCACCAGGATCCTGTGAAATGCATGAGATCTTGTTCCTTTAAGTTGAGAGATACTCTGCTGATGAGTGGACCTGCAGAGCCCTATGACCTGTATCTGTTACTAGGTAAAACAGGCAAGCGGTGACTAAGCCACAAAACACTGTCCTCTAGTGGCTTGCTACAGTACTACTATATTAGTGCTGTATCAGGAAAAGTATAGCATGCACAAGCCATGCAGTTTATTCATATTGCACACACAGTAAAAAAAAAAAAAAGAGAGGTCATCTATCTAGGCACGTAAAAGAATATGTTTTTCCATGTTTTTCATGGAAAAAGCAACATCACAATTAAAATATGAAATATAAGACTATATAAATATTGTATTCATTTATATCCTGCAATGTATCCTGCACATTCCCTGATATGGCATACATTGTTTTGTTTTTTTTGCCATACCTTCTGTTATGATGCTATATCCTTTAGGATATAATATATGCCTAAACAAGGATAATGTAAGGTTTAAAAAAAACAGAGAACGAGCGGAAATGACGCAAAAAAAAATCTATATTTACATACAGTATATGGATCATATATAATATAATGGAGCAACGTTGGAGTATGTGTTACCACCTCAATGATTATTTTTATAATAACAGCTTGCCCAAAGTGTTTTATCCCCTTTATTCCCAAGTAATTTGCTAATACTCACAATGTTTAATTTAGAACATCTGGAGAACAACTACAGTACATGAGACACCTTCATTTGTCACAGATACGTTATAGCACAATACAATTATTTTCTTCACAGCTTGTTAACGAGTTTGAGTCAGACCACAAAGCAGCTATGGATAGTTTTTCCCACGTCCACCTCTATTTCATTTGAAGTTAATACCAACAACATCTTTTTTTTTTTGGAAGTGGCTCATGTATACTGCTCATCCATGACTTGATGAGGATGAAGTGGTTACTTGAATATACTGTAAATATGAATGAATTATTGAATTGAATAGAATCCTATATTTGTACATGTTTAATTCAGAAATTCTTTAGAAAGACACCATTGAGAACCGCTGTAGCAAGATCCCTTGAAAGAGAACCTATCCTCACAAACAATAATTCAAGCAAGGGATTGAACCAGTGATCATGGTGTTGCTGGTGGTGCTAATCATTTTAATTATTAAATCTGCACCCATTACTGGGTGATGATTAGACTAGTATTTGGCTTTTTATTGTTGTTGCCATGGTTGACTGCAGGTGAGTTTGTGTGTGTGTGTGTGTGTGTGTGTGTGTGTGTGTGTGTGTGTGTGTGTGTGTGTGTGTGTGTGTGTGTCAATGTGCAGCATGATTGACACTAATCAATGTCCGAATGGTTATGAGTGCTTCATCAAATCTGCATAGATTTTATGCATCGAGTGGAATGTTTGCTCACTATGCTAAAATACTGGGCATCATAAACAATGTTGTTTTTGCAGCGTCAGCGAGTAGCATCTCCTTTTGGGTGATGTATTTTAAGGGTTATCAATTAGATTTGGTTTGAGGCCAAATTCTTTCAGGGAAATTACTTCATGAGCCAGATGCCATCCTATAACCACTCTTAAACCACTACAAACCGAAAACCTCACAAACTTAAACACAAAACTGTTTCTCATCAATATCACCCACTACTACAAATGTACTTTAACAACATTCTAACAAACATTGGTACAAACATTGCGTAGGAAATTATATTAAATCAATCGCATCTTTAATGCTAAAAACAAAAAGTAAGCCTCATGAGATCTCACTGTCCTCATAGGATGATGATGATGATGAAGATGACGATATAGATCCACATATGAGGGTGTTATGGGTATTGCTCTTCTGCCAGCATAGAAGCATGTTGCATGGAGGCTCCACCTTCCAAATTACAGCACTTTAAGGATCTGCTACTAATGTGCTGATGCCAGGGACCACAGCACACCTTTCGGGGTCTTGTGGAGTCATGCCTCGAATAGTCAGAGCTGTTTTGTCATACTCATCCACAGAAATTGGGGGAATGCAATAAAATCTCTCATCTCTAATCTCTTTGTGTATGTACTGTATAGCTATAAACTTTATATACTATTTTTTATAATGCTTTGAACAAAGGACATTGTCACAAAGCAGGTTAAAAAAAAATTCCCTGAGACAACAGACTCAATAGGGAATCCATCCTCATTCGGGTGCCTGTAAATAAATCCCTTCTATAACATTGTGCTATAAGGTTTAAATTAACAGGAAATGTGTTTCATTTAACCTATTTTAGTCCATTTTGTTGAGGGAAGCAACTGTTCAATAATTGAGATTTGGGTACAAAAATGGTCATAGCAATTCCAGCCATTGAAAACGATTCAAGCGACTGCAGTCACAAGCCATCATAAAAAGACTGTATCTATGCAGTCCTCATTGCAGCCATTTTCATGAATTAAGTTCTCAGTTATCACATCTTTAAGCAGACCACATGGGGCCATCCTCAGCATCCGTGAGAGAGTTACAAAGGAAAATTTTAAACAGTTCTAAATGCAGGGCTATGAGTGAATAAATCTAAATGAGTAAATCTAAAGCAGTGGCCATACTGGACATAAAAAATCCACCTGGTGAAAAAGCCAGTTTGCTCGAATGTAACAGTATGCAGTATGCAATAAAAAGGAATTGCTTATGGTAGCAGTTAATTTTGGATCCAAGTCAAGTTTAGCTTCTAATTCATTTTAATCCCATGAATTCAACGACATTCAAAGAATGGGCCAATTAAAAACCAGCAAGAGGCTGAGATCACATAATTTTTTTCATATGGCACAAAGCTTGATGGTCAAAAGTATATTTCAGTATTCACATCCTACAAACTAGTTAAATGGATAGATAAACCAAGACATACAGTAACATGTCACTCTAGGGCTGCTGATAATAATCTGGTAATATCTGTGGTGAAGAAAAGAGCAAGGCAAAAATAGGTTTTGGATCAGCCATCTAAATGAACCTGCCACAGATTATTGGAGGTGGATGTCAACTGAGCTGCTACCAGATTTAATCTCTTTACCCGTACTGCATTCTTGCCCATTCAGGTTCCCTGTTAATTTTTTTTTATTAGTACTCTTTGTTTTATTTTTTTTCACCTGATTTATTTTATTCATATCCAGTCCTAATGTTTTATTTGTCACTTGCATGCACACAATAAAGTACTTTATTAAGAGTACAGTTTAAAACTTTACGGAAAAACTATATTCAGTTCTTTACTCTTTTACAGATGGAGCATTCATTTTAAAGTGACTGTGCAAAGTGCTGGAGGATGGGCTGTGGCCAGAGAGAGTGTATCTCCCTCAGTTTGGCAGGATGCCATTTGATGATCCCGGATATACAGTATGTAGCAGCTTCGTCTCTGCACAGCGTTCTAGTGAACGGGCTGACACTGAAAGTACAAATAACTAGTTAAAACGTTTCATAAAAGCATAGCACATCTGCAATAACATGCTGGTCCTGCTGTGGACTTGGTGCTAAGCAACAGAAAATGCTGAGCTAAATGTTTTCACTTATAAATGCTTTCTTGCTGACATCATTAGTCAGCATGCAGAGTTTACGATGACGAGTTCAATCATGGCACACTGTAGCAATCCTGATCAAAACTAGTGGTGATATATGTAGGATATTAATAAAAAGCTACTTGCTTTCTGCCCTGCCTGGTCTACATGGCAGAATAATGACCAGCTACTTGTTAGGTTTGGGGAGAACCATTTAGGAGCTCTGCTATCTAAAACAGGTTATCCCACTCGGTATAATATACAGTGGTGTGAAAAACTATTTGCCCCCTCCTGATTTCTTATTCTTTTGCATGTTTGTAGCACAAAATGTTTCTGATCATCAAACACATTTAACTATTAGTCAAAGATAACACAAGTAAACACAAAATGCAGTTTT
>JAOTQY010000020.1:6841885-6856546 GCA_026413445.1 Dolichallabes microphthalmus | reverse complement strand
CATTTTGTGTGACAAACATGCAAAAGAATAAGAAATCAGGAGGGGGGCAAATAGTTTTTCACACCACTGTATATATAGCTGAAGATGTTAAATTTAACCATGTAAGGGTGATTTTATGTACACAGAGTTTATCCCTTTTGAACTGAACCCTGGTGTGTTGTGACACAAGGTGTGGTTAACTTGGGCAAGTACTGTCCAATCAGTCCAAAACCATTGAATCAAAACCCCCCAAAAATTGAGTGGGCATTGTTAGTACATTATAAACTGAGCCATCAGGTTTCATTTGGATATTCAGTCACATTTGGGATATTTGGGACATTTTTGTGATTCGGACTTGGAAGAGGTTTGTTTACCTTTTTCTTTCATACACATTTTCCCAGTTTTTCCAGTTTGCTGGTCTGAAGTATTTAGGTGAATGGTAATACAATGCCCCAAGAGGGAAGGACATAAGCAATGGTCTTAGAGAAGCAACTGTTGCTGCACATCAATCTGAAAAGAGTTATGAAATCATTTTCAAACCATTTTGAGTTCAACATTCTACAGTGAGAAAGATTATTTACAAAAGGAAAACATTCAAGGCAGTCGCCAATTTTCCCACTAGTAGATGTCCCAACACATTCTCCCCAAAATCAGACCATGCAATGCTTAGTGAAATACAAAAAAATTAATAACACAAGACTAAACAATCTCCGACTCTACAGGTAACACTGAGCATGTTAAATGTTAAAGTACTGTATATAACAGCACAATTAGAAGAAGACTGAATAAGTATGGTTTATTTGTAAGGGTTGCCAGGAGAAACCGTTCTTTCTTAAAAATATGGAATCCTGAGTGAGGTTCACAAAACTGCATCTAAACAGAGCACAAGGCATCTGGAACAACGTCCTATGGACAGATGTGACCAAAGTGGAGTTGTTTGGCCTGAATGCCATGTTCAAGATAAACCAAACAGCATTTCAGCAGAAGCTGTGTGAAGAACAGCAGTGAAGGAGTGATATAGTAATTTGGGTTTGTTTTGCAGTCAGTCACAGGACCTCTGCACCTTGTGTCAAATGTGAGGCCGACAGCTGAAGCTTGGTTGAAATTGGGTAATGCAATAGGACAATGATCCGAAGTACAGCAGTAAATCTACAAAAAAAATTTTTATTTAAAAACTAAAGAATCACGGTAGTGAAATGGCCAGACCTCAGCCCAATTGAAATTCTGTGGCGGGACTTGTGAGAGATGTGCATTAGTGAATTCCCAAAAACACTCAATGAACTGAAGCAATGTTCTAAAGAGGAATGGGCAAAAGTTCCTCCATATTTCAGATTGGTATTTGCAAATTGCATGTAGTGAATGATTAGGTGATAAATATAAGTATGTACTGTAAGTATGAATAACGCAATATGCAGCCTCCAAAAATGCAGGATTATGTAAATTAGAAGAGTGCTGAAGTAGTGTAAAACGAAAGAAGCATTGTTGGAAAAGGAGGACCTAGAAAGTCATGAGGGGGGGTGGGGGTAGGGAGGCGACAGGGTAGTTGGAAGGTCACTGAATAGTCAATACTTCAACATTTACCCATAATCCCCCTACAGGATCAAAACAGGACACACCGGTGCATATGAAGTATCCAAGAATCCCATGGCTGCAATGTTGAATATGAATTCACACAAACGCACACACACACACATACACACACACACATGTGCATATATACAGGGGTGGCCAAAAAGTACTGATGCCAAAGTGAAATTCTATGTTTAATAACATTCTTTTATATATTTATTATAGATAATAAGCATACTTTATTTGATCCAGTGAAATTGCTAAGTCTTCAAAATCTGCTGGATCCGTCTGAACTTAGAGTCAAAAAGACGTCTGAAATACGCAATTCACTAGATGCAAAATTCCCTATTTTTTGTGTGTTTTTTTTTCGTGCAGAAGTGGACACCCTAGCTTCAGAAAGGACAAGTCCTGTCACATATTTGTTTCATACATTAACTAGTCGAAACCAGCGAGATAGGCCTCAAGTAATTAGTGACTCCACCTGTTTTATGCACATGGAGAACCATAATACATGGCATATGTGTCTTAATACTTTTCGTTACCAGTGTATATATAAAAAAGCTCACATGTCGCACACATTAGAAACAACGTAGTTTATGCCGAAAATTTCCCCAATTCTTTGTACATATAAACCATTTCACATAATAGTGTTGAATATAATTTTTTATTATTTTTATCATTTCTAATACAGGTAATAATACAGGTTAAAAACATAGACAAAAAAATGTCTAGAGCAGCAAAAGCAAGAAATGGGAAAGGTTCCAAGAATACAGGGTTTGTGCTTCTCGTACTTTATGTGCAAGAAAGATTTGCATGTGCTACCAACTGCATACAAGACATTATACAGCAACATTTCATAGAGAGGAAGTGAAAGAAAATTATGGCATTTCCTTATTAATACACTGTGTCTCTTCACAGGATGTAAAGAAATTGGCAAAATATCCTAATTCCAATTTGCAAATGTCATTAAAAGCCATATAGAAAGACTGTATTAAAAAGGCATGTATTGCAACTTTTACAGTTCATTAAACAGACAAGCTAAGCGATTTCAAACATGTCACCCAAAATGGTGCTTAAAGACAAACAAAAGGAACACAATGAAAAACGAAGAATTTGCTAAAATGTAAGAATACCACTGCTTCTGATATTCTGATATAACGTTCCATTATTATTATTAAGTTACAAAGTGAAATTTATACACTCAGTTATAATATGCCAGGAAAGGAATCAAATATTAAAATATTATCTATGGGACTTTTAAATTGGAGCGATTCTAAATAAGCGAGCACTGTTTTACTGCACTAATTATTCAGTGTACAAAATCATACACTATATTTTATGCGAAACTTTCTTAGTTTGAGGTCATTTTTAATAATGCAACAGTTAGTTCCTTTCCACTCATTTAATTGATCCAGTGGGCATTATGGTTAGTAGAACCAGAACGGGATGTTTCATTGTTAGTGTGATTTGTCTAAAACTCCACTTCTTAGTTCTTAACATGACATAACATTACATAACATATCATATATTGTGTACACAATTAAGCCATATCACATGATCAGGTGTGCTGTTGTGCTGGATATCAACACGGCTGTAATGTGATCCTGGACACTAGAGCGTTAATCGACTGTAATTAAATGTAATTAACATGGGTGAAAGTAGTTTTATATTCTTATCGGTACAAGGTAGCCAAAAGAGAATAAACCAGTTGTGGACAGTCCTGAGAAACTTGCGAGATTCACTTTATATTTCCACTTGGAATATCAGATCTTTTAACTTTCTGATTCCAGGGACAAATCAAAAATAGTGTAAACAGAAATCTCGCTAGGGTGTACAATCAGTTATTTCACACATCAAGTAGGATTTAGCCTTGTGTAAGGAGAGGCAATTTGGAATGACGTAGGAGCAATTTATTAGAAGACAAAGTGGTTTTGAATGTGGGTTTTGGCAGGCAGTTGCTCTCTCCCCAATAATGAGAACTGTGCAGACCTACAGTACTTTCACCCATGCTGGTGACAAGACAGTTAGTGTAATTAATGGTTATTAGAACACATGGAACACAGAATGATACCTATATATATATATATATATATGTGCTGTTACCGTCTATCATCACCACTTGTCCAATCAGATTATTCTGTCAAAACTAAATGTTTTATAATGTCAGATATTCCATATTAATTTCTTGTATATAGAACACTTAAAGCAATACTGCACTAGCTCATGCGATTCCTTAAATAAAACACATCCATAGAATTTAACATTCCCTTGCTGCCCGAATAAAAGGTGCACACACTAATATTTTATAGGACCACCCTTAAGCTTGATTATGGCACACATTCACCCTTGCCTTGTTTTGACAACCTTACGCAACGTCAGAACATTAATTTCCATCCAGGTTTGCATCTATTTTGGCTGAGATCTTGTATTGATTATGGGAAAGTCAAACTAAACATAAACACATTCCAAATACTTTCATTATGATGGCTTTTTTAAATAGATTTTTTATGATGCAACTTAACCAAGTGTTTCAGTGATCGCTGATCAAGGTCATTCACAATTCTTCCTGACCACATTTCTTGTGCAAATTTGACAATTCACAACTGGCCTTCCAGGGTTTAATTGATGCATTGGACAGTTCTTACCGCAATTCCAGTAATTATTTCCATGATAATTTACTATATTGAAACACGCATCTTTTTTGTGACCATAGGACATATCTTCTGACTTGGTTATTTAAGAAATAAGAAGATACTTTTAGAATCAGTTAGGGATAAAAGAATTGTTGGCAGCTAAATCACTGTAATCACTGCAGTAACTATCAAATTAAAGGCTTATAAGTACTTACTCTTCATTTCCTGAGGGAAGATCAATATAACTCTGAAAACACTGTTCATGTAGCAAGACACTTAAAATACCTTCAGTCAGTTAATACTTCTGACATTTTTTCTATTACAGTACATCTTCAATATTATGTGTTCACTTTTCATATTCTTGTACTAACTATACTTTGATGCCCTGTACTTACAGTATTATGTCTACATACTAATCAATTCAGTCATTACCTAAATTAAATAACAAATCTATCTAATACTCTAATCTTATCTTGAATATGATTTTGAAGATCAAACCAAAAATTTCATAACCAACTTTACACTGGCTCATATTTCTCATCTAGCTATGATTCTATGCTAGAATAGTTTCATTTAAGGGGTAATGTCTATAATAAGTGTCTAAACTGTCACTATCCCCCATTCATGTTGCAGTTCCCAATAGATTATAGATTCCCTTTTGATCCTGTTACAAACCATACCCAATCAGTCATCTGTTACTTGATGGTGTTCTCCAGTTCTGTGTGATTATTTTCATTAGTTAGGTAACGTACTGTACATTCTGCTTTTCACTGTATCATCAAAACCTCATTGTGCATTATTGTCGTTAAGTCCAAGGGTTGTCTTCTGAGTTCTGTTTCATTAGACCCAAACACAATCCAACAGGTGAGGGCAACAGAGCAGCTTCCTGCATAATGTTTCCTGTAAAGGCCGACAGCAAAGAGTGTTATTCCAGAAATGCTCTTTGGAAGTGAACATGGCATCCCCCACAGCACCATTTTCAGCCCAGCACTTTGTGGCAGTCACCATGGCAGGCTCCCAACCCGAGTGGCAGAAGGAGGTTGACAAAGTGGTTTGTCCTTCCCCAGACATGCCATGTTCTATCACAGCCATCTCTAACCCTGTCCCATTTACCAGGAAAAAAGCCCATGAAAAGCCGCAGCCTCCATATCCCAAGCCTTATCCCTGTTCCAGTCAGAGTCTCGCCAAAGGCCCATGAAGAAGTGGCCACATCTGCTATGACCACTAGTCCTGCCCCAAGCATGCTCTTGCCTGGGGACCCAAGATGTGCCCCCCTGGCCCAAAGCCCAATGCTAAGTCCTGCTCCTCCTTACCAAGATCAATCCCGGCTCCCGTGCAAAATTCCAGCTCAGCTTCCATGCCAAGTTTCGGCCCAGCTCTTATTAATTGTTCCAGCCATAACCCCCTATGGAGAACACTGCTCCCCCCCTATTACAGATCTGGCATCAGACAGATGACTTCCAAAAATGGTTTGACTGCCCTTGTCCACCTGTAGCAAAAATTGGGAAGCCACATCTTAGAGGGCAGATGTGTTATAGTGTTGCCCCGTGACTTTCACCAAGAAGTTGGCACACAGTTGTTGGTGCAGGTCTTATGTAAACCCCAGTTCCTAGCTCTAGTTCCTGCTGCTGGTTGTTCTGATATATTTCATTGTGTTTAATAAAGGAAAGTCTGCACCTGCATCATTAATTCCCTCAATCCATGGCACCCATGGTTTTAACATTTCGGACTGGGTAGGCCAGGGAGTAGGGAAATTATTAATTGCAATTTGCCCTATATGCAAAGGAGGACTTTAAAATACAACGCTTGTTTAAATGCATATTCAAGAATTATCAAAGTAAAGTCAAAAACTTCTCTAACCAAAGCATATATAGAAAGTAATTCATTAACCTTCTGCTAGACAAATAATTGTGTTAAATATTAAACGCTCTAAATTACTCTAAATCAATTTATTTCAGGGCTTTTATACCCAAATAACTTTAGCTTTGAACCACTTAGCATCTTGCATGCTCGGAGTCTTGTCTTTTCAGTTTTTAATTAAATGAATGCAGGTGCATTGGAGCAAGGAAACCATTAAACAGTAGCCCTGTCTAGTTAGTGGTCTTACTACATTACCAAACCTCCCAACTGCTACAACGCATACAATAACAAGACTTCTTAACTGATATTACTGGTAAGTGTTCATATGATTTAATGGGTATATAGATTAATATAATACGTATATAGACAGAGGCAGACTATTGTCTATAGGATATGATCACAGTACCTTGAGACTATGTTCCCATAGCGCACTATAAAATTGCTACAAGCAGCAAACTGGTTTAGAACTATACCAAATGGTTGTGAAATTACATAATCATAATAAGGTTTGCAATGAGATGCATGACATATGGCTAGGCGCTCTTTGTGTTTGGTGCCATATGACTATTGTCTGAAAGTTTTTCTACCAAATTCCATGATGTTGTTTCTATCTTTCTTGAAAACTGCTACGTAGTCAGGGATAATTCTACCCTCAAACCCTGAAACTTGGAATAGATCAAGTGCCAAGCTGTGGTCCTCTAAGACTAGATTTTAGTAACATACCTCTAAGTTTATAATAACAAGTATGTAAGGAATTTAACAGCTATTTTATTTTAGAACAGTTTAATACCCAGAAAAGTTTGTGTGATGTGTCTATGGTACCACCCTACCCGATGTCGGTATAGATAGAAAATAATAGCACATGATGTCAATATTTATAACTGGTCCAAACTTTGGGCCACATACCATGGTTTCGTGCATCATAAGGTCAAAAGAAATGTTAAAATGTATGGGATAAACTTATGAGTGCATAATGTGTGTTTATGGACAGCTTTTGGGACGTGAATTCAGATCCTGGACGATACTGAAATCCCCTCTCTCCCCTTTTTAAACAATGAGTTGCATTACTTTAAGCAGGGCCAGTGGATAGATAATAACCTCAATACCATATAGTGTAATGGCAACATATAAATACATAATAGACAAATACTATGACATAAGATGACAAAGTTTCAAATAAACATCTAACACTAGCCTAAGTTATATTTAACACAGTATATAGAGGTTGATTGTCATAAATATTTCTACTTCTTGTGCTTTATTTCTTCAGCTCGCATCGACTTGCTAAACTCAACAGTTACTATGGCATCACCTTCAAGCACGTGGTCTTTGGCAAACTACGCCGCCTGTCATCTGCAGTCACTGCTAAATAACAATGAAATGACACAACTCCTTAATACATGTCCTTAACTCAGAAGATGACATAAAATTAATAACAGTTTTTTTTTTAAGCAAGCTTAAATATGACATTCATCTCAGAATAAGAAGGCTTATCACAATCTAGTTATATACCAGGTTATCAGAACGTACGTGGTCTATGCCTTAATTTTCTTTCATCTATATGTTACCGAGTAATACAGTACAATTATTTGAATGACTGTTTGCATTATTGTTTATCATGAATAATGATGCTTCTATATCATAATTGGTATATTTTATGGCTATAAAATAGTATTACACTGAGATCTAATTCCTTGTAAGGTCCAGAAACATCAGAAAAGGCACCAGCAGGTTTCCCTTCCATAGGACATTACAGGAATAATTAAAGTGTGCATTAGACATGCTTAGGTTCTGGGCAGCTTCCAAGAATAGAATGGACTAGCATATTAGTGGAATATGTTCCATCAGAGTAGCCTGCACTCACCAACGTAATTCATCATAAATTTATTGGCAGCTCTGAAGACAAGAGCGCAGCCATGAAATGAATAGTAGGAGCAAAAACGCTGACATGGCTTAGTATCAATAAAAGCCAGTACTCATTAATTAACATGATGTGTGTGGCATAGTGCCAAGTGACGCCTACTAGCTTTATGTAGAGCTCGGCTACCATTTTTTCATTAAACTATTCTTTCAAGTCATTAATCTTTGACACTAGTTTAGCATTTCTTCTGAAACGTTTAAGGTGTAGCATCTCTACAACATACGCACAGTATATAAGAACTGGTTTAAAGAATAGTTAAGTAAGCAACAAACCTCTGTTACATTGGGGAAAAAACTTGAATTCTGTGCAAGATATGTTTGTAAGGCTGACAGTGACACTAAAATAACAGACACCGATACTGTACGATTTCGTTTTGTTTAGTTTTTTTAAACAAAAAGGACAATTTCACCTGCCCATTAGATTAATTTCCTGCATTAGAGAGACTGTACTGAAAAAAATAGATAGAAATACCAATAAGTTCCTGGCACAAAAATCATTTTAAATGCTGATGAGGATAACCGCAAGAATTTATGATAAAATAATTAGTTACGTGGCACTTCTGTCAGCTGTAGTCTAGCTAGCTTATCTTTATTATACAAACTGTCGAACCAGCCATGCCTCAGAATGGATATATTATGTATAGTAAAAGGAGACATACCCTGTGTAATTATTTTAAATTCCGGATAATGAATAGCCTCAAGAAACCTAATGTCATCCATGAAAAGACCCTGCTGAAATTTAAAGCAGGACGGTTTCACATGTCTGCTTTTAAAAACCAACAAACCAAGTAACTAAGATTTCCCCGTTGGGGAAAGGTATTCTATGCTATTCTTTAGCGGCTAAATGGTTAATATTTCAAGAAAAAAAGCATGGATTGTTTCACAATCAAATCTAATATATTATTATGTTTCTAACCCTAAAAAACTTGCATTCTTACTTTTCTTTCTGTTAGGCCTCAGTTTCTGATTGGTCTGTAGTGACACTGCCGTTCTGCTCCCCTACAACTGGCTGTTCCTGTGTATCTATAACTCCACCCACAATGAATGTAGGTCCACTTCCATCTTTTCCACTGACGGATTCAGAATCAACAGGGTTTTTTGATTGCTCGGTCAGGTTAGGCCCCTCCCACTTCTCTTCGTCCAGCCGGCTGGAGATCGACCAATAGAGGTGAGCTTCCAGACGAGCAGCAGCTAATGCGAGCTCTCGAGCGGAACAAGAAGGAGTGTCCACCTGTGGGCGAAATGGGGACGCGTGACTTTATGAACGCAGACTTTCCACATAAGTAAATTCTTTTCCTAATTTTAATTTATGATATGATAGTTGCAACATTGTCAAATCACTCATTAAAACAGCAGCCAGAATGTAATTGCCTAATATGTCTTATTTCTCTTTAGTAATGATGTTTTACTTGTTATCTTTCTGTTTTTATTTGTGATTTTTCAGCATCATATATCAATCCACTTCAAAATATCTATCCCTATTTAATATTTGCTGACTGTCTAACTACAATAAATATTGTGTAGCACATACACAGTTAAAATATAATATGACCTATTTCAGAAGTACTGTAGGTGTCTAGTACAGTAGGTCTGCTTATGTTCTCTCACCTCAAATGTATGATGAAATGCTCCGTAATCCACGTCAAAAAATCCTTCAGCCAATGACATCATCGGGCTGAACCTGTGACCCCACAGCACCTCCTCGCCCAAATAGGAGCTCCGTGCTTGACATGTCATACCTTTTATTCACATAAAGACAAAAATAATAGCTAGATAAGTAAGCATCCTTTTTTAAAGGGGTAAAACACTGAGTTTAAGCAACACAGATTTAGTGCTTTAACATTCATCATAAAAAACAGATGGTCGGTGAATGGCATACATCATGTAATAGGTCTTAATAATGTACAAGTACAATTAGGGATGTAATAAAGTTGTATCTGAAACAGTTCCCTTTGCAGCTCATGGAAAGCAATTTAAGCAAGAAACTCCTTTTAAGAGCATCTCATAAAATTCCTTTGATCAAGTGACTATAATTCTGGCATTCAAACTGCCATTATATGTTATGATTGTATAAAAATAAAATGTAACTTTTTGGTCCTCCTCAGCATGTTTGGTGACAAAGGAAATGCATATAAGGACAAGGACCTTATACTAGTGCTATACTGTATGACATAAAATCAATATCACAGTTAATTGACCATTTAACCAGATTATGATTAATGGTCGTTGTCTCATCATATATACCGCTTAATCCTATATTCAGGGTCGCGGGGGCCCCGAAGCCTATCCCAGGAAACTTAGGGCACGAGGCGGGGTACTCCCTGGACAGGTGGCCATTCCATCAGAGGACTCACACACCTACACACAATCACACACTCATTCACACACTACAGTCAATTTGGGAACGCCTGTTAATTTAATCTGGACAGTGGGATGAAACTGGATTACCTGAAGGAAACCCACCAAGCATTACAAACCTAATGCACAAAGAGGCAGGAATTGACTTAGGCCAGGAATCGAACCCGGACCCTAGAGGTGCGAGGCGGCAGTGCTAATCACTAAACCGGCATGCAGATTAAACTAATCGGATTATGATTAATTAATGATTATTTTGGTTTGGGGTATTTTCTTGTGCTTTCTTGCCCTCATAGTTTTTTTCTAGCGAAAGTGTTCTCCTCTATGTTGCTTCTATGCCGCAGACTGGATGGGGCACGAGCTACAGTATGTGACTACATATTTGATAGCATGTTTTTAAGAGGATTGCACATGAACACACACAGTGAGGAAACTATAAACAGAATAAAAATAATAATAATTGGCATGGGCAAGAGTATGCAGATTAGAGGTTCTAAATTTTATATTGGTATATTTTCAATGACCTGGTACCCAGCATAAAATGCTATTATGATTAATATTTTGAAGCTGTTTTGTGACTGGTGAGGCTCTTAGGGAAACTAATATCTCGAGCAACAGATACAGTAGGTTATAGCTTAGAAGAAAACTATTAGTCAACTATAGGTACAAATTGTTAAAGAAAATCGAATCTGATGTTTTGCAATCAACCTTCAGTTTGAATTGAAAAGGGAAGTCCATGTATGCTGACCAGTGTTGGGTGTAACGCATTACAAAGTAGAGTACTTGGATTATTTTTTTGATGTAGTGAGTAATATAAGGTGTTAGGTTCGCCATTAAAGTACTAAAGTATTTAATTATATTTACAAAAAAGTAATCTGTTATTCAGACAATTTATGTAATCCGTGAGCCAGACAGCAATCATTCCCAATCCGTTAGTGTGTGTGTGTGTGTGTGCGTGTGTGTGTGTGTGTGTGTGTGTGTGTGTGTGTGTGAGAGAGAGTGAGAGAGAGAGAGAAAGGAAAAGCCCTAGTTCTTTATAGAAAGCTTTTCAGACACCTTGGGAATATGACCCAAGTTTGGGACAGCACGCAATGAGTTAAAGAATGAGCGTGTGTGTGTGTGTATTCTAAAAATGTGAAGAAGAAAAAAACAGTCTTTATCTGAGATCTGTATAGTTCCTCTAAATGTTCCATCATACAAACCCCCTCATATGTTTCCATGATCACTGCTATATGTTTAACTTTACTAACAGCGGCGGCTGGTGCAAAAATGTTTTTATTAAAATTAAACTTTTAATAATCGCCTGTAAATAGCCATTTAGCAGGTGATTAAGCATGATTACTACTAGTATAAAATAACGGCATGACTCACATGGCATCCAGTCAGCAGCTCCGCTTGCCATAAGAAGTGCTGTAAAAGCACAGAGTGTACGCTCGACCGCGATCACTTCACCGCTGCTAAATTAGCAGATCAGGTCGATCTGGTCGAAGCTCTTTAACTTTTATTCTTTCCTCGTCCGATCGTCTTGCGAAGGGGTATTTTAGCAAAGAAATGACAGATTTCATATTGATCTGGCTTCCACGTCAATCACTATTCAATACATTAACTAACAATCTGCTGACCGTTAATAAAACTCGTTAAGAATGGTCCAATCACATGAGCCCAAATATTTAAAACCAATACTGATTCGCTAAGAATAAAAAGTGGGAAGGTTCGGGGTGCTTACGGGTTTTAGTTACTGGCCGCTGTACAGTCTGTGGTCACTTTAATAGGAACCTGTTTCAGAAACAGCTGATTCCCTGAGGTGTTTAGTCTCTAGCTGTTACACAGGATGGCATGTGGGAGCCAAAATTTAAGTGAGTATCCATCTTGTCAGCAAAAGCGCCAGAGATTCAGAGAAAATGAACAAGGAGACTGGTTTGAGGTTCGAGCGGACAGAAAGGCTACAATAATTCACTACAGAAGTATTTCTGAGCTGGTAAAGGAACCTCCAATTTATGAAACGTAGAGATATCATTGAAAGTGTGAGTTCTGATCAATGGAAAGATAAAACCTTTCTTTCATTTATATAGATAATAAAATTATGTTGTAGTATATATTTTTATACCGATTATGTGAGGGGAACAACCTGAGCCAGATGGACATTTTAGCGCATAACACTGGGCTCTCAGTTCAGGTATTTCACATTTCATAAATTGGAGGATCAGAACATTTTCTGTATGTAAATCTGTCGAGGCAGATTATGTCACAGCATTACGAATTTATTGAAACTTGTTCTAGTACTTGAATATCTGCCTGAAGTTTAACCTGCACCAAAGTAAAATCAAAATCATAAACAGTTATGTGGTCGGATTTAATAATCTACTTAAAATAAGCTACTTGCTCAATGTAAACAAACACCTGCACCAATAGGTATTCATTAGGAAAGCTAAACTGAATATTTTTACTGGGATTAGTATTTTATTTTCACCACTGAAATAAAAGCGCTTAAGTGGTATAAGTGAATTTTAATGCAATTCAGTCATTTTAAGATGAAACGTAATCTTTATCTGATCTACTTCTCCGATTTTTCCTCTGATTCACTCTCCGTTTACCGAACAGCGAGCGTATTTGGCCTTGGCTGATGACGAAAGAAGTACAACTTAGTGTTAACCATCCGTAAGATACTTAACCTGGTATTTATTTATTTATTTATTTATTTAATAATAAATGACTAGTTTCTAAGTGGGAAACATTTCTGATTCTGCAGACGAGAGAATCAAGATCAGAGTGAAAAATACACAAGCAAATTGATTCACAGGTGTTTTTATGACTGTACGACCCAATTTGCCACCATTTTGAAACACCTATAATGGTGTATATCCCCCAGGAGCGCTAAACTGGAAAGTCCATTTCCTTGCTGCTCGACTCTTTAAATCATGACCCCATCAGCAGCCGTGCTGGATTTAGTTTTCCATTAGAGCCACTGAACTGGAAAGTGGTCCATTGAATCAAAGAAAAATAACTGTTGGATTTGGGAGGATTGTAGTCGGGGGTTTAAAAGCATTCCCCACCACACCTTTAATGTACACAATCACACACTCGTGTGTGCAGAATGCAGGAAGTTGAGTGTGTGTGAGATGCAATATGAGTAAATAAAAGCTTTTGATAATTATGCAGCTCTAATTGCTGAATGGGATAATTACCGCTTTGGCACGTCACTGCCGTATAGAAGAATGGGTTTATTATGTATTAGCGTGTGTGTGTTTGATAATGAGAGAGGATGCAATTCAATGGATGTCGAAACAACATATGCTGATGACATGCTATGAAAAATTACCTTTTTAGATTCTATGAAAAAAGTTCTCATTTCAGTCATGTCTGTGTTAGAAATGTTTTCTATTGCAAGAGGAATGTAACTGTGCATGTGGCGGGTTGTAGTAGAAAAAAAAAACTTACTGCATTCCATGGCAAGTGGACAGGGCTACAAAGGACTCGGGAATATCTTGCACCGTTCCATGGTAGTAACAGTGCTCTCCGCCCTGAGAGAAAAAGAAACACACACACACACACACGGTAACTCACATGCACTTTTAATACAGTTTATTTTTACCCAAAAGTTATACCCAAGTGAATATTCTCAATTAAATGTTCTAAATTATTCCAGATATTGATCTTTTATACCGAGATTGGTGTAAAATTCTGAACGGAAACAAAAAAAAAAAAGATAATAATATTCATAACGCAGTCGTAATACTGTAACATTTTTTCGTAATGGCAACATCTGTGTCACTGAAGAGGTCTCTATTAGAGATATGCGAATACACTTAGCCTTGTGGCATAATTATGCGAACACGCACATACAAACACAAACAACCTGGACACGTTGCTAAGAAACTGAATGGCAGGCAATTCATCAGTACACACACACATACACACACACTAGTTTGCTGGCATCTGAGTGTGTCTCTGCATACTAATAACCAGCACAAACTCCCTCCATATACCAATAGGCATCAACAGCCTCCTGTGAAGGTTTCATAGAAAAGGGGGGGGGGGGGGAATCATCTTTTCATCTCCTAAGAAATGGTCTACAGCACGTTTCCACAAGATCGGGTGCTCAGAAGTTCATGGACAGATTTTCTTTTAAACATAATCCATAATGTATGTAATTGAGACTACCGCCTGATAAAATATAGATGATTAATTGTAATTTGTAAAATTTGTTCTTATAATTTGTGTCAGAACCACAGGCTACAGTAGGGGCAGATTAGCCGAAACTGTGTAGCGGTTAGCACTGTCGCCTTGCACCGCCAGGGTCCGGGTTCGATTCCCGGGGTAGGCTCGATTCCCGTCTCTGTGTGCA
>JAOTQY010000020.1:6820658-6831580 GCA_026413445.1 Dolichallabes microphthalmus | reverse complement strand
GTGGGCACTGGCTGGAATCGAACCCGGGCCTTCCGCATGGCAGGCGAAACACCTACCACTGAGCCACCAGTGCCCCTTCAGATCATTCTCATTATACCATTAAAAAAACCTTTGATATAAGCTCACTATTCAATCTTACTAGTTTCATTGTCAAGCTATAGACATATACTAGTGTTTAGCCTGGAACTGATTTCATGACCATTCATTACTGGGTTGAACATTTAAATAATAAATGTTGAAAATATTAGTGGCCTCTGTACAAACATTTTGAAATGTACAGTACACCTTTTGGAAAGCTGCATCTCATTTTAGTTTCTCTTTTATAATTCTCTGGATTAATCGGAAGTCACTGAAGCAAATCCTGGATTAACTCTTGTTAAGATTTACTTCAGCAACCAGACAAATTTTTGTTTGTATTTTAGTTCACAAAGACTACAGTTTACAGAGCTTAGGCTTAAGAGAAAATGGCTGACCGGAATATGCATTGTGTGGAAATCTTCATTATGTCCATGACAGTGAGGCAGAGTTTTAATTAGGGATGTCATTAATATGACAATCAAATATAATTTTCTAATACAATAAAACTTTCTCATAATAAAGTACTGGAAATTCATAGTTAATTAATACTGCTCCTTTAAAAAAAATCCTCACCTGCACTGTCTACAGTTATTGTCTGTTACCTTCAAAATTCTAATCAATTCTAGTCTCATTTCAAGGCATCACATTCCATTGGGACTGGCCATTACTGAGAAGCTACTGTACATGCTGCCAGATCAGCAAAAAAGTCTTCTGTCCCCATCCCCCTTGACCTTTCAGCAGTGTTTGACACACTCAACCCCCAATCTCTCTTGTCCATCCTCACAAGTCTTGGAATCTGCAGCAAAGCAAGCCAGTGATTTTCTTCCTACCTGGAAGGTTGGTCATATGAGGTGATTTTGAGCGGGTCATCATTTGCTCCATGAAGACTTCCCACTGGTGTCCCTGTTTTCTGTATAAGATCTGTCTCTTGGTTAGGTAAGATCCTCGCAGCTATGCAGATGATGTTCAATTCATCCTCACCTTCCTTCCCTCAGACACTCTTGTTGCTACTCAGATCTCTACAGGCATCATATCTGGATGGCAGTTCATCAGCTGAACCTTAATACCAGCAAAACTGAACTGCTGCCCTTTCCAGGATATTCATTCCGCCATCACAATCTTACGATCTTCATAGACAACTTGACAATCTTACCTTTGATTGCTGCATGCAAATTTGAGGTAACGACTGACACTTAACTGTGCTTTTCCATCACACTGTTTCTTGTCTACACCAATAAAAGGATTCATCCATTTCTAATCATGCATACTACTTCTCATAC
This sequence comes from Dolichallabes microphthalmus, assembly GCA_026413445.1. NCBI lineage: Eukaryota > Metazoa > Chordata > Actinopteri > Siluriformes > Clariidae > Dolichallabes > Dolichallabes microphthalmus. The sequence goes on along the minus strand of JAOTQY010000020.1, from coordinate 6,830,222 downwards.
TACTGCAGCTTGCTCCTGGCATGTTTGCCATTGTGTGCAATTTAACCTCTGCAACTAATCCAGAATGCAGCTGTGTGACTTATTTTTACTCTTCCTAAATTCTCCCACAGCACCCCATTATTTCATGCCTTCCACTAACCCTGTAGCTTCCTGCATCAGATTTAAAACTCTGATGTTTGCCAAATGCAAGATTACTAAAAAGCCAAAAATGGAACAGCACCCACTTACCTTAAAGCACTTATCATACCCCACACTGCACCACGCTCCCATCATCTAGCACTGCTTGAGTGGTGCCACCATATCTCAGGTTATTAAGACGCTCAGCCATCAAGACGCTTTTCAGTTCTGGCACCTACAGTTTTTTTAAGTACTTGGACTGGCAACAACAAAAAAGTCCAACAGTATTTTAGGTCCAGGGTACTTTTAGGCAGTAAAGTAGTGAAGTAATATAAAGATGTATTTTTCGATAGAGATTTGAAAACACTTCTGTAAGTCGCTCTGCAAGTCGTCTACCAAATGTAAATGTTAATTTATGGGCAATTATTTATCGTACCATGAAATGTTATTGGTCGTATGATATTATTTTGAAACTGAAAGCTATTTACATGAAAATAACAATAAAATACTGAAATAATAACTTTATTTAGTAACAGACTTTCATCCAGGAATGCAGTAAGGTCTAGATTTAGTCAGAAAGTATAAGAGAGAGAGAGAGAGAGAGAGAGAGAGAGAGAGAGAGAGAGAGAGAGAGAGAGGGAGTTTGCTGTTTTTATGTTCTCTAGTACCCACCCACTCAGATGACTATAGGTTAATCTCGGGTGGGTATGTGTGTATGGCTGTATTTGTGTACATTTGAGTGGGTACCTGGAACAGTTCCTGAGGAATATATGTACAGTATATATAGTTTTTAATGTATATTAGCTCAATGACTGTATTTTAAAAGTGGTACTAATATCAAATATCTTTAGGTGTCATCCATAATTACAGTTCTCTTATAGCATACTGTAAGTACGGAATCTAACTGCACCTCTCTGTATAGTCCTAAAAAGCCCTTAACCAATACAACAACAGCTCTTGTTGGCTGAAAACATGGCATATACATCAAGGAGGAAGAGCTTTTCTCCATATTTAAGAGCCAATGCATAGTCTCCTCATCCTTCAATAAGCACACACCTCCTCCTTGTTTTGTGCAAAGAGGGTGGTCCTGTGAGATAACTCAGTTACCAATGCACATATTTCCCTATTAGAAATGCATTAAGCCATTGCCCAAGATGCTCTTCCTCTAGTAGAGTGCGCACCCAAACCCAAATTATACATTCAGTGTAAATGCCAGGTTGGGTTTTAGGGTAATTTTCAATTCAATTTTTCAATTCAATTTTATTTATATAGCGCTTTTAACAATGGTCATTGTCTCAAAGCAGCTTCACAAAAACCAAAAAGAATTATGTTAGAAAAGAAAATAATGTGAGGTAATTCTGGTATCTCTTAGTTCAAATTGTGTACGGTGCAAAAAGAAGCATGCAAATGTCACTAACATGCTTCGCCAAGGCTTCTGCCAATAACTGCAATGTCTTAAAGGAAAACTACTGTACACATTTTTACTTTTTAGTTATTTCATACATTCAGATGAGTTTCCAATTTGTATATACAAACAAAAAATATGAGGGGGAAAAAAAATTCTATTTGTCCTCTTCCAATTTTGTATTGGCCAGGGCTTAAGCCAATTAGCTCTGCTGTTTTCTGGCAAAGCATGGATTAGCAGTAGCTCAGTTACATAAAACACCGAAATGGCACATTTGAAAAAAGTGAAATAGAAAGAGTTTGACATAGGAAAAATGCATCAATGCACTGCCTAAGAGGGGTTTAGCTGGGGCATTACCAGAAACACTTTAGCGGATCTCTCAGAGCTACAGTATGTTAACTTATTAAAGAAGTAGTAAAATATGGGACATTTAAGTGATAGTGTTATCAAAACTACCTCCTGTGGCTAGAATGGAGGGCATGACAAGGAATCTACAACCAAATGTAAGATCGCTTTCTTCATAAAATACCACATTAAGGGATGGTGGCCTACTGTACAATTTCCGAACCTAGCGCAACAAGTTATAACTGTGGCCAAGAACACTATAATGCTGAAAAACTACCCACCAAACTAAAGAAATGCAGAAATTGTAGAGAATACAGATACATATAGACCAAACACTAAAAAGGTTGAGCCAGCAGGTCTTTGCATAGTGGGAGTGGTTCTCCCGACACTTCTGAGGTTTTCAAAATAAGGGATCAGGCTTCCTCTACGTAATCCTAGCCAATGTTAAAGAGATCAAGGCCCAGGGAGGAAACTGGTAAATCCCACTGCATGGGATAAGCTAGTCCATTCATCCCGTTGATGTGTACTGACTGATCAGAAGATAATACTATGGGCGTTTTTTGTTTTTTTTTAGTGGGAAAAAGATTTAGGCCGTTTCTCAAAACTACATCCGTGTGAAGTGGCTCCACAGCTCCAGAGATATGCATCTAATGCGATCACCTTCTCAGATAGTATGGTGCCCATAGTTTTTGTCTTTTTCCATTTTTGTATTAGTTGGGACTTATATTAGCCCTAATGTAACCTCATATCAGGGAAAATTACCTAAAAATTCAAGGTTTTGTTTCTGTTTTCACATTCTATGTTTTAGGTATAGTTTGTGCAATATAATTGAAATCACCTCTACATACATGACAGAAACCCAGACCTGAACACTGAATGTAGTAGAGGTTTCCAATATCCAGGAAGCCATCCTGGAAAAAACTGCCTGACATGGAGACAGGAGTGAGTCACTGCCACCACAACCTTGCATCATTTATGAATTTCTTATGACTCTTAAGAACAAATATCTGGTAATGAGCTTCAACTCGCAATGCCTATACTGAGCATGGTGTTCTGGTCTGCTGAGAAAACGCTTTGCCTCCTTGCTCCACTGAGGACACTACTCCACCTCCTTGCTTTGCTACACTGAGCACATTGCACCTCCCTCTATCTACACAGACAACCATTCTTTCCCCATGCTTTCATGGTGGATCTTGCTTCCCCCTCTGGCTTCGCTTTGGGTTTTGCACTCCTCTGTAGCTTTGTGATGGCCATTGTGATGGCCATTGTTTTTGTATTAAGCTCCACCACACATCATACCATCATACCATCCTCAACATCGAAGACGTGCTGCTTCACCTCAGAGTGCAGAACAGCATGTTTCTGGTTGTTTTTGCCAGACATGGTGCTGCTAGGAGGATCTTGGTGGCCAACACACTCTGCAAAAAGACAGGACATGCCTTTTGACAGTACAGAAAACCCTTGTGTTGAGGGTTTTACATATCAGGAGCTCTGCCTTAAGGACAGCGGGCTCTGTCTGAATTATTTTTATGACATTTAGACTAAGCCTTATTTGCAATGTGCAACTGCATCTGATTCACCTACGTATTCAATTAAAACTTTCAGGAAGACTGGTTGCCTCTATAGATGCATAATCTGTGCACAATTTATCATGAACAACAAGTTAAAAGCCAGTCATCTGTTTAAATAAGCAATACGAGGCTTTCTCCTAAACTGCACCAGATCCACCCCAGAGCATTTCACAAACACTCGAGAGCTCATTAAGACTGGAATGACCAATATTATATGCACCAATCAGTCAAAAACTAACACCACCACCAAGTGAACTAAACAATATTGATTATAATTATATACCGATAAACTAGTGACAGGATATTTAGCACCAACATTTTATCTATGCCTGAGGCTAGCCCATTAGGTACAAAAGCAACCATAGCAAAAAATTCCTCAAAAAGCCAATGTACCCACTGCATCACACACTGCCAGAGGCTTAGCAGGCAAAGAGTACAAGGTTGTTGATCCGGCTAAGTTAATCGAATCGAGCATCCCTGGAATACATCAGACAAACAAGTCTGATTCATGGAGGCCCCACCACACAACCCAGAGCACCCAAAGGATCCGCCCCCACCAGTGGCAGACACCACAGCACACCCCCAAAGGTGGAATTCTTGTGGAATTATGCCCTGAGGAGCCAAAGCTACCCAATCAACCCAAGGAGAACCTACATAATATTGGGCTTAATGTTTTGCGTTTTAATGTTATTATATCACATTTATCCTACATCCTGAAATGTGAATTTCCAAAAAAATCATATATAGGAATATGAAAATATATATTTTGTAGATTGACCAAGGTCAGCCATTTGCTTTTTGTACAAAGCGCATGTACTGTACTGTATATGAACATGTATCAGCAATTTAACTTGTAACTTCTGAGATGTATATTCAGAGCGTACAGATCTATATTTGGCCATACCTGGTCCCTTTTGAGATTAGGAAATACCTCAAGTAGAAATCAGACTTACTTTCCTCGAGTGGTATTATTGAGATTGACATTTTTCAACATCGAAGACATTTCCTCAAACCGATTTGAAAAAAATATGCCTTTGAATTGGAATGGAGCCACACCAAATTGCTACCTGTATCTCTTGTCTATTGTTCTCACTATCCACACAAGCCTCATGTGTCTATCCTTTGATGCTAGGTTATGTTTATGACAAATAGCCCCTGTACAGTGTTGGGGGTTCGCAAGAAAATACTTGCTCTATGCTCACAAAAGTCTGGCAAAGCTAATGGCAACAAGGCATGTCATTGCCCAAGACGGAACGCGTATATGATGTCAATGGCTGAAGTTACTGTATGTTGCCAAATGAACACCTTCAAGTGAGATGCCTTTTCATCTTCCTGGTGTGGGTGGATCTGTATCCACAAAAGTTATTGTAAAACTTTCACTTAGTAGGTAATTGGCCATTTTTTACATTTTACATCTGATAGTGTCTTTGCATCCTCACTTCAAAGACCCATGCTTGCAAATATATTTATAATGAATGTGCTGGCTGATACTTCTCCTGCCCTTTGCACAGTGGCAGTTTGTGTAACAGCGTCAGAGTTTTTTTTTTTATATATATACATAACTGGGAAATTGCCATGATATCAGTCATATATCTTATACTAGTATACTGTAGGTATATGTAGATGTATCATCCCTGTGAAAGAGAGGGAGACAGAGAGAGAGACGGAATATGTAAATACCTGCAGTATGCAATAAGGTACCATATAGCACCAAAGAAGAGCCAGGTTACAGCATAGGCCATGACAAAAACAAAGAGCGAGCAGCGCCAGTTCAGATCCACTAGAGTGGTAAAGATGTCCGTCAAGTAGCGGTACGTTTCCCGCATGTTACCATGCTGTACGTTACAGCGGCCATTTTTCTCCACATATCGTTGCCTCTTACGCTTACTGCGTGCTGGAGAGAGGACAGAGAGGGAGTCAAAGAGGGACAGAGAATGCAAGGAAGTGAGTTAGAATAGACGGAGATGTAACAAGACACTAAGCAAGTGAGTGAAACACATCGAGAGAGGACTGCCAAAGGATAAAAGAGAGACAAAACAGAAAGTAAAACAGAGAAAGAGGGTCAGAAAGACAGAAGGAACTGGAAAACTAAATGAGAATAAATATGAAAAATGACAACTGAGCCAAGATAGTGTGGATAAATACACTAATGTGGATGCAGAAAAGCATAATGAAGTATTATACTGTTTTTCTTTGCAGACGCATTTACACAGGCATGCATGCATGTACACACTGTCACCAAACAGTTCAACAAAAACATTTAAAACCTTGTGTCCGTTTTTGCCGGTGCAAATGCAGGCACCCTTTTATAAAAAATAAATGACAAAAGATGCAACAATATTTAAAATGAACGAGTTCCTGCTTTCAAACTTGTAAAAACGATAGTGAAATCTCTTACCCCAGCCAAACTTTCCCCGTTCCTGCCCTGCCCCTTGCAGCTTCTTTCGGCGCTGATTGGCTTGTGCTTCCCGAGCAGCCATCTTGTCCTGGAATGACATGTTGTTATTACTGGGCACTTGTGGCGGGGGTGATGTCTCTGTGGTTACCACGTGCCCAAGTTCCTCCGATACGTTAAATACTCCAGTGGCAGGAGCATCTTCTTTGGTCTCCTCGGCAGGCACCTCCCCCTTCTCTGGGACCGGCAAAGAGAGGGACTCGGGCCGAGAAGAGAATGTAGAGTTTTCCAGTGCCATCTGCAAATGTGTGTGTGTGTGTGTGTGTGTCAGTGGGTGGACAGCTATGTGTGTGTCCCAATGTGTTAATGATCTTTCTTGGTATGTTATTCTCAGTTGCAGAAGCTGTGCCAACTTGCTTCCTGCACAGAAATAGGACACAGAAACATAGGAGAGCTCCGATTAGCAAATTATAGAGATTCTACAAAGCACAAATATGTCATGTTCAAAGTTTGCACACAACTTTAAATTTAGAAGAGATCAGAGCTCCATAATATAGCTGTCGGAATTGTATAATCTCACTCAAAAAGCCAGAATTCTTTGTTAGCTAGTCATCAATAATAAAGTAGGACCCAGAACCGAACCCTTAATCCACTGTCAGGACCTGCTGATATTCTATAAATTACCAAAAGCTAACACAACAGTTTTTGGACTACCAAACCATTAATTAAGGACGAAACCACACAAAGGCATGCTATTACAGACAAATAATCCACATAACATACTGTAGGTATAATGCAGCCCTATAGAAAGCAAAATCAATTATTATCCTCAAAGTATTGTGTAATGCATTTCAATGACAGTGACTTTCTAACGATCTTTTTTCAATTTATCAGGAAAAATCCTATTGTGCTATTTATAGTGACAATTAATGGTGTGAAACATCTCTGAGACAAGTTGAGTCCTGTCATCATTTACTGTACATTATAGTGCCCATAAACAGCTCCCTCACCAATCTATCCTTTTTCTCTCTTGACGTTATAGGAAAAACCATGCGGCTTGTCATGTTCCCGAAGAAGGAAAAAAAGAAAAAAAACGCAAGGTCCTCTATCCTGAAGGCAAACATTTTCATAGAGAAAGCTTTCCCACATCAGTGTTAAACATTTTTCTGTATTAAATAACAATGCATTTTTACACTGTTTACACTTCAAATATGTGGCGCATTTGCAACAAAAATCCCTGTACATCAACTGCACCTGTAACTATGTTATCAAGAAAACATATGATGTGATTTAAATTACAGCTGGCCCTACTATTACAAGGTTAGGTCAAAAATTAATCGCACTCTAGGTATATTAAAACTTCTGAACGCTTTCCGTTCAAGGCTACAGTCTCCCCAGTCATAGCTAATCAGGTGTGAATGTGTTACATCAGCTCATCTGTATCTGTGGCCAATCAGTGGCGTCTGTGAGCTCACGCAAGTGGAAGGAGCGGATAGCGCTGTCCTCCGAGTGTGTTACGCCGCACCCAACGGTGCGCAAGCAAGCAGTACGAAAAGATGCGGCCGCTGGCGTCATGTGGTTCGGAGGAAACACGTGATAGTCTTCGGCCCTCCCGACTGAGTGGTAGTAGTAGGAGCCTTAATGTGGGAGCCCCCTAGTGACGGGGAGGAATTGGACACAACTAAATTAGGGAAAAATAGGGAAAAAATCCCAAAAAGCCAGATTAGGAAATTAGGAAATTACTTATGAAGGAATTTTCTTATGAAAGCATTTGGATATCTGCAAACAAAATTTTAACCGATACTCTAAAGAAGGTGAAAGTTTCTTAAAGAGAATCATTATTGGTGAAGAGACATGGATTCATCACTCAAGCCTGTAGAACAGAATAAATGAAATAAACATTGTTATCGACGACCAAGAAAAAGATCAAAAGTCAACCATCAGCTGGAAAATTAATACTTATACTGTAGTTTCCTGGGATTCTCAAGGGCCAGTATTGGAACACCATCAGGATAAAAACGCTGAACAATCGACAGTGTTTGTTACAGTGAGACAGTTATTGATGAGCTGAAGCCTAAACTTCTCGTTAAACAAAGAGGACTGCCATTCAAGGTCATCGTGAACTTGCGTGACAATACACGCAACACACTTCTGCCCACACTGTCGACACTTTGCAAAAAATTAGTTTTGAGGTGTTAACGCAACCTCCCTATAGTCCTGATCTCTCTGCATTAGGCTTTCCCCTGAAAGCAGGCCTCCAAAGATCATTACTGATGAAAAAGAAATGCATCCATGGTTCACAGCTCAGCCTAAAACTATTTTTTATAATGAGGGAATATGAAAGCCTGTTGACAGATGTAATAGTTAATACCTTCGGACCAGATGAGATTAAAAAATTAAACAACAGTAGGAGCATTTAAGAGGTTCGACAGCATGTTCCCTTATTGTCTGATTGCTGCAGTTATCAGAGATCAGGTCCTAAGGTCATCGCATTGGTATTAATTTAGTTTTTAAGTTGTTTTTACAGCATTATATAATGAGCATTGGTTAGCTAATCGTCGTGTGGTTAATATGGTTCAAACATCATTTCATCCAAGTAATTCAAACTTATAACACCTAATAACAACATCTGTAACATTGCCAAATTTAAGCTACCACAACCTTTCGACAATCAAAAAGTCCTGCTGGAATATAGCCATATATGAGTGCAGTATCTCATGTTTTCTTAAGCTGCTTGTCCTGGTTGTAATCTTTGTTTTTTAAGTTGTTGAATTTTGGACAGCCCCTTGCAGAAATTATGAAAACACGTACAGGAATTCATCAAGCTTTTTTACTTAATAGAAAATAACCCATAAAGTTACAACCATGCCACTCAAATAATTTATATTTATAAAAAATATTTATAAAAACTACATTATTCGGCTTTTGTTGCTCCTATTCTGGTTTTTATGAGGGGCTGAAAGACAAAATTCTCAATTAAGATTACACACCCAGGTATTGGATCGGTAATCGGTATCGGCCGATACCCTGAGCCCAAGTATCGGAATCGGTATCGGAGGGGAAAAATGGTATCGGAACATCTCTAGTTGAGACATGAGAAAATTGTCAATGATTGCAAATATGCTGGTCACAAATCCATCCACTCTCTGTCTTATCCTGCGCAATGAATAAGTGAAGTCAGAGAACAAGGTGGGATAAACCCTGGATGGGGTTCCAACCCATTGCTGGGCACATGCACTCATACACACACACACATACACCAGGCCAATTTGGAAGCGCCAGTCAGCCTATACCACATGTTTTTGGACTGTTGGAGGAAACCAGATTACCTGGAGGAAATCCTTCATGTACACGGAGAACATGCAGACTCCTTGCACACAGACCTTGGGAGTGCGAAGCAACAGTTCTAACCACTAAGCCAATGTTCCACCACATCATAAACAAGTGGGGAAATTATTTCTTTGATATATTTCATCTACACGCTGTGAATTACCCTCTTTACCCAACTTTTTTTGTTGTTGTTCTTTGTCCACCCATTCTTCATTTGTTTTGTTGTCCTTTATATTTTCAATGAATACTGCATTGAGTTTTCAATCCTGATGCTTGATATGGAACGATATCGCGGACAATATTCAAATGCAATTGCAAATTGCATTTGCAGTTGCGTTTCCCATATGTGGACGCACAAAGTGTGCCATAATTCAAATGCAATTGCAAACTTTGCATTACCG
>JAOTQY010000020.1:6802067-6815816 GCA_026413445.1 Dolichallabes microphthalmus | reverse complement strand
ACTTTCACTCCTAAACTCTTGCCTTTCCTTTTCTCTCTCTGCTTTCGAACACGCCTTCCTCCTCTCCTTCTTCGACCTGCCTCTCTGATTAGTGCCTTTACAATATATCTAGTATTCTAACATATCTAGTATCTGACATATTGGGATTGGCATGCTCCCTGCAATGCCATTCGGAAACATCTTTGTTCCTGTAGTCTGCTAGGCTATACAAGATTCTGTTTTGTGTCTAGCAACACATACACATTTTAGAACCCCATTTGGTTGATCATGTCTAGTTGCCAGTGGCATATGAGGCCAAGTATAATTATACGACTCATGCTTGACAGTCGTACCTCAACCGGTTTGTGCCTTTAACCCTCTGCATGTCTTGACAGAAAATTCTGGCCACTGGTGACAAGAACAGGGACGGTGTGCTTGACTTCGCTGAGTTTGCCCGATACCTGAAAGAGCACGAGAAGAAACTGTGGCTCACGTTTAAGAGCTTGGACAAGAATAATGATGGTAGTAGTAGGTTTGACATTCCTCAAGCTTTAACTGATGCTGATCGCCTAAATGCAGTGTAACTACTGTACAATAGAATGTTAATGCAGCAACACCTTGGTGCCAAATTATATTAGGTGCTTGTGGTTGCCTATTTAGTTAAAACTGACTAAGGATTTGCAAAAGAAGTACATAGAAACTTTATTTAGTTCATGATATAAGAGATACGTGACACAAGAGTACAACAACTTAGTATCTATGTGGATTATCAATAATTTAACGCATAAGTGAAGTCATGTTTGGATTAGGCCATGTGTTCATTGCTCTACTGTGTTTTATTGCATTAGGCTCTGCAACTCTTAATTAAAGTGTATAACTGAAAGGTTTGGAGCTGACGTATTTCTCTTTATCGGCTGCTAGGACGTCTGGATGCCTGTGAGATCAAACAGTCTCTGGCTGAACTAGGAATGGACATATCCACAGAAGCAGCACAGAAAATCCTACATAGGTCAGACATTCAAGATCTTTAATTCTATAATAATTATATAAAGATGTTCTATATACTCTCTGGATACGCATTAAGTTTAACTGGTATTTTTTCCTCTGCAAAATATTTAAAAACCCTGGCTGTATAGTATTTTCTCCATATAATAAGCAAAGCTGCCTTTCTATTTTTGCCAGTAAATGGCATATTCCAAAGCAAAGCCTATTTTATATGTACAGTGGTACCTCAGCATATGAATTTAATCCGTTCCGGAGGCGAGATCTTGAGGCGAAAATTTGTGTTGCGAAACGCATTTCCCAATTGGAAATAAGTAAAATGCAGATAATCCATTCACGGTACCCAGAAATATTTCCCATGTTACACTAGAACACTATAAGCGTATTGTTGCACATGAAAACCAAAAAAAATTTCAGAAAAGACATATGAAAATAAATAGACATTAAACCTCACTTAACCTTAATTTATGATATCTTCTGCTCTAATATTCTCAGGACCCATGGTTCCATGTCTTCACAAGAAGCAAACAAAAAAAATGTTAATGGTTCCCAGACATACGAGCAAATTAGAGCAACTTAGCCAGCATTCAGTTCGATTGCCAAAGATTCGACTTATGCAGAGGCAAATTTCTTGCAGAATTTCAGTTGTTATGGCGAAACTTTGTGAGGCAGGGTGATCGTATGCTGTATATTTTATTGCAGGCAGACTTTGTGCCATAAATATCTATAAATATGCTATAAATATGTAAATATGCCATAAATGTGTGCAAGAAAACTGGCGTGACATTATTTGAAGTACTTGAAACAATGTTCAAAGGGTTCAAAGCATTCTTGCTATCTAAAAGAGTTTTGCTTGAAAGTCACCCTTAAACGGGAGCACTTGGCTATGTGTTCCAACCAACCATTAATGATTAATAAAAATTTTATTCTGTTTATTTTTTTTCTATTCATGTTTAATAAACTGTGGAAGAAGCGGATAGTGCAGCCCTCTGAGTGTGACTCCATGCTGTGAGCAAGCAGTTAAAAAAAATGCAGTTGGCAGGTGACACATGGCTCGAAGGAATCATCTGATATTTGGCCTTCTGTGACTGATACTTATAGCCTTAATGGGGGAGTGCCCTAATGATTGGCGGGAATTGAGGTATATGAAACCATTTTGAAAAATCATAAATATATGATAAAAAAAAACTCAAAACATTATGCCCAGTATTGTATAGGTTCGTTTCCCTTGTGCCACCAGGGTAGCTCCACAAGACCTCTGGGGCTACACTGTGGTGTCTGGCACCAGGATGTTAGCGGTGGATCCTTGGGGTGCTGCAGGTTGTGGGGTGGGGCCTCAATGGAGTGGAATTGTTTTTTCCACAGATGTTCAGTCAGATTGAGATCCAGGGAATTTGGAGTCCTTAACAACTACCTTGAACTCTTTGCTTGGTGAGCCCGATATTGGCAAATTCAGTCCCCCTGGCGGTGGTGTTAGTGTTATAGCTGATCAGTGCATTTGTATGTGGATTCTTTGTTAATGCTTTGTTGTTAATATTTTATTATAATTATTTCTTTTGAAATGTAATAAATAATATTTTAAAATATGCTCCATAAATGATTTGGATATTTCTGCAGCATTGACATTGATGGCACCATGACTGTGGACTGGAACGAGTGGAAGGAGCACTTCATGTTCAAGCCAACCACAGACCTGGAAGAAATTATTAGATACTGGAAACACTCCTCGGTCAGATATTATTCTAATGCAAATTAATTTTCTATGCCGTAGTAACGTTAAAATACACAGTTTTTTATGGGACCAAAGGAACAATATGGTTCTGTTTTAAGAGAAACTAAGTAGTTAAAGTAGCTAATTAGTTTTAAAGTGATTTATCTTCAACAGTTTGTTCCAACCGAGTAGTCTGATTATTGAACACTCAGTTGCCAGCCTGGGTGAAAGTAGGTCAGTAGGGTTTGCATTACTAAGGGGATAGCTGCTGCCTGACAAAACCCACATTCAAAATTAGTCATACAGTAGATGCATTTTCAGCAAGAAAACACCTCTAATAACATTCTCTCATTTTAAATAACCTATTGTAACCATTTTCACCCTAGTGATTGCTCCCAATTTGCTCCGAATTGCATCCCTGTTGTTTTATTTACACCCAAGGCGAGCTATAAAGTTAACTAGCTTTAAACACAAGGCTGAATCCCAAGTCCCTCTCTAATGCCTGATCAAGGTGTGTGGAACAAGTGGATTGCACATCCTATGATTGCTAGATGTGGAAATTTATTAAACATCAACATCATATTAAATGAACAAATAAATCATAATCTGTTGATAATAAATGGTTCCTCCAAAGGTTGAGGAACTGTTGTATAAAAGCAATATCACACACAAGATTGTGCTGTTGTGCTGTCAAGGGTGTTGAGTGCTGAAGCCATTAGTGATGGGTCATTCATGAACGATTTTGGTTTTTTTTTTTTGAACGAGTCTTTAACGTGACTCAGAATAACGAGTAGTCTGAGAGTGATTCATTTATTTTTTACTGGGCATGCAAGTATCGCAAAACCTCCATAGGTTCTGTACAGGAAACAGAAATGAGTAGTTACCTTTGAGTCTTCTAGTCTGAGTCATTCGTTCTTTTGTCACGTTACTCCCATATACGCTATGCAGTGCATTACACAGGAAACAGAATTGAGGGGTTCTTCCCAATGAGTCTTCTAATCCGAGTTGTTTGTTCTTTAGTCACGTGACTCCCATAGACGCCATGCATAGCGTCTATGAGAGCCACGTGACAAAAGAACGAACGATTCGGACCAGAAGATATGAGAGGTGAGCTGCTCGTACAATCCCTTTTTCCACACACCGAGTAGTCCCCTTGATCAGTGGTTAGAGAAGGATTTGGGATTCAACCTTTTGTAAGAAGCTAGTTAGCTTTGTAGCTTCCTCTCTTTTTCCAGTACTATGGACTTTCACCCATGCTGTGACCGATGGTTGGTGTGAAACTCAATGTTAGTGTGTGATACATATAGATAAATGTCCCAGTGCTGTTGAAGTCTATTATTACCTCTTGTAAAATGCCATTCATCTAATCAGATTACTCGGTCAGAACCAACTGTTTTATAATCAGCTTTTTTTTAAGAAGTTAGTATTATTTTAGAACTTTAGAGATCTTGGACGCATAAATTAATTTATAGCATATTTTTCAAATGGAGTATAAAAAAGAAGTGCTAATCAAATTACATTTTATAATACGTTCATTTTATATAGTTTTAAAATATGAACCATTTTTATTGCACAATATCAAAGCAAAAGAATAGGATGAATAGTAATAACATGGCATCCTCCTTGCTTTTATTTTTGAATGATTGCATGCCTATGCCTATGATTGTGATCCCATATGCCATTTGAATCTAATGACTAGTTTTATTCGCAGTTTGTTAAGCGTTGCATTATAGTACATGACAGCTGCTTAATTATATAGTCATTTAATGCTTTTAAAATGATTTCTTTAAAACACAATTCACAATACCACCATTCACAGAATTTTAATAGTCTCTTAAGCTCACGCATCTAATCCATGAATATCATCAGTAAAATGTAACCTAAATGCAAATGATCCGTTTATTAGCATTATACTCTATGCCTCTCCAAGTTAGCAGCTGGACATTGGTGATAATCTCGTCATTCCTGATGAGTTCACTGACGAGGAGAAGATCTCTGGTGTTTGGTGGAAACAGCTAGTTGCTGGGGCAACAGCAGGGGCAGTTTCTCGAACAGGCACTGCACCTTTGGATAGAATAAAGGTTTTTATGCAGGTATGGACAGACCAGATTTCTTATACACAGTTTACACTATACAGTTTTAATGTATCGAATCAAAATAAGTAAATAACATGATGTACATTTTGAATAGAAAGTGAGAACGCTGTACAGTTTAATGCTCCGAAAAAAAAAACACGAAAAATTTTGCTCATGAGCGTGTTTCACAGATTTGTTTTATTTTAGGTTCATGCATCCAGGTCAAACCAGATCCGTCTGGTGGGAGGGTTCAAGCGGATGCTTAACGAAGGAGGAGTGATATCTCTGTGGGGGGAAATGGCCTCAATGTGTTAAAAATCGCCCCTGAGACTGCTATCAAATTCATGGCGTATGAACAGGTGGGCTGTTATAAGTCATTGAACTTGTATTTCCCAAGCACTACATTACCCAATTAAACTCATCAACTAATTACATAGTTCTCCATGAGATTCATTATCTGGGAATGGAAAAAAGCCTTAAGGTGAATTTAATAAGCCTGCTGGTACTTCTACTTTCTATGGCTGAGTAGATGGCTTTCAGAGTCGGTCAGAACTAGTGGTGGTTTCAAGATGTTGAGTCTTGAGCTGTATACAAGCCTTGGATACAAGGCTGCCTTAGGTATATTATCATCTGCAAGATCAAGTGCATAAACTCCTTAGCACCAAGCCCAGGTCATACTGTTGGGTCATTGATTTTTATGTAAAATAGAGAGTAGTGCACCTCTGGACAACTTCTGCTTCAAGAGGCAAGCCATCAGTGTTTCCCCTGCTGTGCAGACAATGGTGCCATTTGCAAATTTCTACAAAGAGATGCATCTTTTGCAATCATCCCAGCGTGCTGAGGCCACTTGATAATTTTCAAGTTTTGGGTTTTATGTTGTGCCACACTGACCTGTTTAATGTTGTTGGATATCAGGAAACATCAGGAACATTAACAATAGGCACTATAACAGTCTGTTTTGGCAAAATGGTGCTATTCAAACAGTTGTTATAAAGTGTGATAAATGTGGTGCAGTGGTATCCACACGTGTGCTAGCATTTGAAACTCATACAGCTTTGGAAGCACCATGACCAAGTGTTTGTCACTAACAGGCAGGTGTAGTGCAGTCACACCTTTATGTTTTTTATTACCCTTTTGGCTGATTTTCAGTTTACTATTTCAGTAAGTTGCTGTTGTCTGGTATTTCGTGTGGCACTCGTTGTCATGTACTATCATAGATCAGAGTTTGAATCCTGCTCAGGCCATCGATTTGATATCAATACTGTTGTAATTGATATTAGGACTGAAGTTGTAACATTGTGTTAGGGGCATTGGTTCGACATCGTCCCTTCATCATGTAGTCAACGTTGTTTTCACATCATTTCATGAAAATAACTCTAACTTAAAAAAAAATAATAATAACACTAACGTTAAATCACCACATTTTAACAACCGAAATTCTTGCTGATAGGCTGTTCTATTGATGTTCAGCAAGGAAATGAGCAAATGGCATTATTGACTAGCGACTAGTTCAGACAAAAGTATACTTTCTGTCCAGAACAAAAGGAAGTAGAACTGTGTCAGGTGCCATATTTTAAATAAGCAATAAAATGAAATGCGTCAGGTTGTTATCCTCACGGGGGCAGAATGAAAATATCCATCCATCCATCCATCTTCGCAAATTCTTTTTTCTTTCTAGCCGATTAAAATCCTGTCCATCATAAAATTTAAATGAAGAATTTAAACATGGAATAAGTTCTGAGTAACATTCAATCAGTATAATACTAACAGTAATCATACTGTATTTCTATATGAAGCGCATATATGTTTATGTTTAATTGCTCTACTGAAGGTTTTGTATCTCTAATTAAAGGATTGTCTGATTATGCCAGACTATGAGCCATGATGTCATATCTTAATTCATTGTGCAATTTCACTTTTATGACAACAACTTTTAAATTCTGTAATAAAAATACATTTTCCCTTTCAGTATAAGAAGTATCTCTCGTCTGAGGGTGATAAAATAGAGACAGCACAGAGATTCATGGCTGGTTCGTTAGCCGGTGCCACAGCACAAACTTCCATTTACCCCATGGAGGTAAGCTTGTCAAATGTTAATTGATCAGCTGTACTTTTTCCACTTCCAGGCATAAATCTCAGGATGACATTAGTGCCTTCTTCAATTTATTGATTGGTTTTGAGCATTACGGAACCATACCATGGTTTAGGTCATAGTATCATCAAAGATGACTGAAAGCATGGGTGAAAGCAGGTCTGTACAGTCTGCAGTACTAGAAAGAGGAGAGAGAAGCTGCCTGCCAAAACCCACATTCAAAAACAGTCACAGAATCACTTTCGGTAAAAAAAAACTAAAAAAAACAACACACATCTGATTGGTGTTATGGTGGTTATGACATCTTTGTCTCCTTAGTAATTAACTACAAGTCATTATAAATTTCACTCTGAACCCTCTGCGTGAGCTAACAAGCTAACCAGTTTCTAACACAAGGTTGAATCCCAGTTCCTCTCTACCCCTGATCAAGGGCACTACTTGGTGTGTGGAACAAGTGATTGTACACTATATCACAGTAGCTTTCCATTTAACGCTCTTTGGGATTCAACCCCCTAACATAGCTGATATTCTAAAGCAGAATAAGTAAAAATATGAAGTAAATCTTTAAATTTCTCAGGACTTCACAACCTCCATGGTTTATTATCCACCTTTTGGCTACATAGTGCCCATAAGAATTTAAAACTGCTTTCACCCCTGTTAATTAGAACAACTGGCGGTCGCCAGCTCCACCGGTTGCGGGTTATATAATTCCGCCAGTTGTAGAAGGATATGTTTTATACCTGTTGTATAATAGCTATAAAATATTTAGACTGCTCTCTCTGCCTACAAACATCACAGATATTCAGACACAACATTCTGATATTCAAGCACAACAGCACTCTTGTGTCTTTATATGTGATGTGTGATATTGTTCGCATAATTTTTGAAAAGTACTCACCAATTAGAATTTATTGAAATATTGAAATATAAAAAACAGTATACTATTTAAATTTTCACTAGGTGTTGAAGACGAGACTGACCCTAAGGAATACCGGACAGTATTCAGGCATGGTCGATTGTGCCAGGTCGATTCTGAAACAAGAGGGTATTAAAGCTTTCTATAAAGGTTACATCCCCAACATGTTGGGCATTATCCCTTACGCTGGCATCGACCTTGCTGTTTATGAGGTACATGTAGTTACAGACACACACTGATTGTTATTTTAGAGCCTATTAACTTTGATTACAGCAGGATTGTTATTTTATCCCAGGAACAATCTGATAATCAATTTTAGGATGTTATGTCCTGTACTTGTGCTGTTTGTCATTTCAATTATGTGCACTGAAGCAGAGTGTCAAAGAAATCTGACCTGTGACCTGTAACATATTGAATTTCACATTGACAATATCAGGAATTAGTGGTTCACAGCAAAAGAAATTTAAGTACACAAAGTTTATGATTGAGTTTTTAAATTGTAAAGAACGATTATTTACGCTGTCTGTTTTTAGGTTTTTATGCTATATATTTCAGGAATGCCAGGGTGTAATTGACAGGCATTGGAAGCATGTTGTTGATTCATGTGCATAAGGTTTATTAACAGGTCAAAAATTTAATTCATAGTCCAAAAAAAAAACCCACAAACCATCATCGAATGCAACAACATGAAAACAATCTCAGAACTAGGCAGCTGGCAAAACTACATATATATAGACTTGATAAGACATAGCCAGCCTTATTCATTAGTGTAGGTGGTTGAGCAGCACCCTCATGTTGGATAGTGCTACTTTCACTGCAAGTGAAGCTGTGACTAATGCATCAGTATCAAAATCAAAAGGATAGTAGTGTTGGGTTATGAACTCCTGGTATTCTAACAGCAGTTACTGGTGTGAGTAAGGCTTTATATTTCACAAGGAAGTAGAACATGTGTTTTTGACATTAGCAAAAACAACACCAAAAGCTATTTAGCCAGGATTGTGCAAAAGTCTGAAGCCACCCTCAGTTCTTCAAGTCTTTGGGCTGATCCGCACACAACATGGCACAGGCTTGACGCTGTATTTCTAGTGCTTTGGGGGATGTCGTTTTTTTTTTGTGCCCGCATTCTCCACCAATGTAAAGCCTTCGTAGTGGGCACTGAGTCACAGACACACAGAGGCATAAATGCAGTGAAGACAGGTGCACTTTCAAAGAAAAGTGAGAACACACTTGTATTTCTGAAATACGATGAATTATTATTAATTATTGTTTTGGTGCGCAGTTTAAGGAAAGGAAATAGGGAGCAGAACACCCAGTCGGTAGACGGTGATCCATGCTCAAGGCGAGTTGCTTCGGCAAGCAGTGGGGGGCAGGGCGGTGGCATGGCGTAGAGAGGAGGCAGGTGCACAATTTTTATTATTACGTGCACTGGCTGCAAGCCAGTCGCCACACATACAAAAAAAAGCATTCACTGAAATTGCTCAGGTACAGGGACTGGACTAAAAAAGAAAGCCAAAACTTGGCAAAAAAAAGGTCCTTACAGAAGCTTGGAGAACTATTCCCTTTAGACAACATTAAGAAATAGAAGACATTTCGGCTCTTTGAAGGCAAAATATGAAGCAATGAGGTGTGGCTAACTAAGTAGTTTGTGGTAATCAAAATTTTCACATTTTAGATTATTGGATGAGAATATATTTCTAGAAAAATGTTCAGTTTGGATACGAAAATACTAACAGGGAAAAAAACAACCCTTCTAAGTACAAAGGTGTAATTTTTTCCTTTTATTACTTTTATTTTTATTTTCTTTATTTTCATTACTTGCTCTGTTATTTGTAGCCATTCAGCCCTGAACCACATCAGCTTTAAAATGAGCAGCAGAAAGTGCAGCTGTTACGTTCAGAATTTAAGTCCCGCCTTTGTGTTCCAGGATTGGCTTGTATGTAAAGATCTAACCAATCATAATGAGACAGAAATTTTGTAACCGATCATAAGGTAGAACTAGAGGTTTGTTGCAAAATGATTACTTTAATTTCCACACTGCTCAGTCTCAATCTCAGCTGGTCTGGATTGTTCTCAATGCACTATGGCTTTAGCAATATTGAACATGACATTGGAATATGACGGATGTATGACATGTATGCCCAGTCTAATGTGTATAAGATACTGTATCTATGGCTACAGAAATTGGAAAATTGAGAAATTGGAAATTGAGTGCTGAAGTCTTTAATATTTAGGAGAGGGAGACCTCTGCTGGCCTGGAAGTGTAATGTTAAGGGTGTTGTATATTCACTGCTTAGTATGTGCAGTATGTCCCATTGACCAAACCCATCTCTACAGCACCACAGTGATAATGTGTAGTTCATGATGATAAACATACCATGTTTTAACCATTACTATTATATACTAAACGGACATACAAAACCTTATTGTCATGCATAGGGTTTGTAAAACATGACTAATATGTAAGACAGTCTGAAGAAACAAAAAAATACAAACTGTATAATAAAATACAAAGAAAACACATATTATCTAATAAAAATACACACATCAGAATCAACCAAGAGGTTATCGTTTTATACCCCGCAATGTATTTAATAGAGCTGCAAACACCATGCTTTCACATAATACAAGGGGTGTTCAAGCCAAACTATGACTTTTAAGTTATGAGTGAAAAAAACTACCTTTATTTCTGCTACACTAATGCACTTATCCCAGCTTTTCATTAGTGCTTGCATACCATTAGTGGAGAAAGTTTGCTCATGAGCCATGATAAGACTTGCTTTATCACATCAGACACACTAGCCTCTCAGGAACTCCATTAATGGCCCAAATATATGGGAGTGGCTTGGAGTCCTTTAAAGTATTCTTTAAATATCGATCGGTTTTGTAGATTCATTAACAAGAAATTTCCCGGTTTGACTTGAAAATATATTATATTTAAAACCTCTCATTCATGTTATACAATATAGTTCACATTCTTAGGTCAATTCTTAGTAAACTGTATGTCGTACCACTACTGGTTACTACATATATTGTGGATTTAGAAATTCCATATGAACATATGAATACATCCTATGGATACATACATACATACATACATATATATATATACTGTATTCATATGTTTTTGCTACTTCTAGAGCCTAAAGAATGCCTGGCTCGCAAACTATGCCAAAGACACAGCCAACCCTGGTGTTCTGGTCCTGCTTGGCTGCGGTACTGTCTCCAGCACGTGTGGGCAGCTGGCCAGCTACCCTCTGGCTCTGATACGGACTCGTATGCAGGCACAAGGTAGGTACTGTGTCCATATAAAAGCCCCAAAGAGCTCTGAGAGCCACTCTTGAATGCCTGATGGACACCAGATGTGTCTCCATGCTGTTTGTGCATGAGGGAGAGCTGAAAAGACTACAGAAATGGCTGGCATTTTAGAAGGCATTTAGAAAGCTGGCACTTTGGCAGTAAGCAAAAAAGCACAGAAGTCTTTTTGATAATTAATCTTTATAAAGTGTTGTGCTCATGTCATATTCATTTAGAGAACCAGTCATATATATACTTTTTTTTTTTTAAACGTTTTTTGATGCATTAATAACTGGTGTCAATCTGTGTTGTGGTTTCAGCATCGCTCAGTAACTCGGAGCAGCCCTCTATGAGGTCACTCGTTAAGAGCATCGTGGCGAAAGAAGGCTTTTTCGGGCTCTATCGGGGGATCCTACCCAACTTTATGAAGGTCATTCCAGCTGTTAGCATCAGCTACGTAGTGTACGAATACACAAAATCATCCCTGGGTATCTCAAAATAAATGTCACTGGGCCATGTTCCCAAATCACAGCATAGAAGAGCTACAGTCCAGGATCAGTTTATCTTCTTACGCACAGGAAGAATGATTTAATCACATGGATCAGCCATAGTCTGATCCCAGATCAGCATTCCTGTCATAAAAAGCTTCACGAATCCAGGCTTGTTTTGCCACGTTACAGCAAACGTTTCTGTAAAAAGTACAGAATTAGACTTTTGAATTACATCAGTAGTGTCTTCTTTATAAGGACGAAGAACTGGGATGGACTCATGTATACAGTAATTCAAATACATTATTTAATTATAATTATGTAATAATTATACTTTATATTGTATTTTATTCTGTATGTGTTAATTATTTGTTTATTTAAAGTTGTAGTAATAGAAAGGCCTGGTCACTGCACTTGCTTATGACATGCTACGACCTCTTTATTGTGTCTATGCATGTAAAAATCTGATCTCCGTGAATGGTCGCTTTATTTCTGTTATATAACATTTTATATTTTTATATTTGTAACGTTTATTTTATGCTTATATATTTTTTGAGTCAAAAACACCACCAGATAACTTAACACCAGTGCACAGCTGAAGATACTGATGTATTCAAATGTGTATTTTAACTTCCACATTAGTCAATAATACAACATCTGTTCCAAAAGGAAGGAGGCCAGCATTTCAGAAACGACGCAGGCAATCTGATCATGGCTCTGGTTTACTCAGCAAACTTTCTACCTTGATGGTATATAAGCACTAGTGAAACGATAAGTGCATTAGTGTTGCAGGGGATTATATAGAGAAATAAAGGTAGTTTCTCCTCTCGTAACTCTGTTTATTATTCTTTACAATCAAAAGTCCCGGTTTGATTTGAACACCCCTTGTATAAAAAATATATCCTCTATGATTCAGAAATGAAGAGAGCGATGGCAAGCCAAAAGAAAGGCAAGGTGGTCCAAATATGTCCTGCATGGCCCATATAGCCATGACCTTTTTTAACCCCAACATTTTTTCTCCAATCTTTTGTGTATAAGGAGAATGATTGGGAAAATGCACCTGATATAAACAATACTACATCATCTATACTTATCCGCTGTACTGTCTGTCATTTTAAATATACGGTTCATGATCAAGCTTTGAGACCAGGGTCAGAAAGTCAAGGCAGTTTTTTTTTTTTTCCCCCACCGTACTACATTTGTTTTTATTTCTTAGTGATGTAATGTCTAGACACTGGGCCTTGTTTTATGATCTTTCAGCAATCAGTAGACATAAGTATTAATGTTTCGCAAATTCAGGAGCTTTCGTAAGATTTGATTTTCCAAAATAGCTGATTTTAATAACTACCAACTTTCTTGTATTTATGAATAAATTGTCTAGTATCTGGATGTACTGTACTCCAAAATAATCTAGAACCCATATAATCTCAAGCCTTATCTTAAAATTAGCATTCGTACCAAGATGCTAAGTAAACGGCATGCTAACACTTTAGCCTATATCTTTATGTGGATAATGACCGAGGCTGAAGGTAAATCCTAATGCACAATGTTAGACTGTTAAAAGTAACTATTTATGCTTGGATTCTAATGCTTAAATAAAGAGCACGCTAATTCATCTTGTATAAAGAGTCTGCGGTTTTAGAGTAAAAGTCTCCGTGCATGGACATATAGTATACTTAATAATGTCTGGAAGACACCATTACTTATTATGTAGAGTGCAGTACTCTTGGGATTGTGCCAGTGTTGTCATGGTAACTGGGCAACCATGACTGGCCTTTGGACCTCCTAAAAGCTTGTGATGTCGACAGGACAAGTTTGTTGTTGTCAGCACTTCTTGTCTTGAACAAAGATTCTAGAACAAAATGCTTTGTTGTTTTGTACCCACCTCCCCCGATTTATTTAATAAATCATTTTATATTCCTTATTTCTGTGATGTCATTTTTGCTCACACAGCACAATAGTCCTTGAAAAGAAACATATTTCCTTCAGGCGCCATAATAATAATGGCAAAGCTGTATTTTGAACAGAAACTGGTACAAAATCATGTATATTCATAAACTTGTCCGGTGTATCATTTAAACATAATTGTATATGTATATGTATAAACATAATCAGACTTGTGTATATACAGTGGTGTGAAAAACTATTTGCCCCCCTCCTGATTTCTTATTCTTTTGCATGTTTGTCACACA
>JAOTQY010000020.1:6749202-6764336 GCA_026413445.1 Dolichallabes microphthalmus | reverse complement strand
TGTGTGTGTGTGTGTGTGTGTGTGTGTGTGTGTTAAATTATATTTTTCACAGTCAGCTCTATAACAAATGTTCACACAGAATGTATTTGGTCTCATGTTTAAGACAATGTAGATGAAAGAATCTGGTAAATAAGCGAATAAATTTGGGGTAGTAAAACCCCACATGACATTCGCATCACACCTACAGTACTAGGCACTGATTATTTTCTTATATAGTATGCATGCTTTAAGTCATGAAATATATTGGATGTGTGATGAAACAATTAAAAACTTGTACAGTGCTGAAACTGGAGACTCCATACCGAAAACTTCACTGCATGCCTTTTAACATTTAATTTTGTTCCCATAGTAACAGTTCATACTGCTGCTGGGGCTTAAATGATGGATATGTACAGTAGAACTACAGTCCTCTTTGTGTTATATCTTAATTATGATTAGCCAGTGTCAATAAATTGTTACTATGCATTAGAAACAACACAACACCATTATGCACAGAATTTACAATGTGATTATGTCCAGCTGACATGTCTTGGTATCGGAAGTAAAGAAAACTATAACTAGACAATGCTAGCAGAGAGAGAGAGAGAGAGAGAGAGAGAGAGAGAGACCAGAATGCTTCAACTTGGTGCAATGCAAGTCAAGATAGTTTGGGGTTGCCAGGAATTCCATTTCCAGTCTATGGAACAGATTCCAAACAACTGTTTCCACAGCTGACACCCTAGGTCTGGAAGGCCAATACAGTAGTGACAATGCCAAGACAAGACAAGACAGACTAATTCAATGGCATAATTTGAGAAATTATAAGAAACTGCTGCCACTACTGCTGCTGTATTCCAGGGTTACACATTATAAGTCATCAGACTATTCAATGAAGTTTGGCTGCAGCTGGACTTGCTAGACGTCCAATTAGGCCCAATCGTTAACTCTACATCATTGTTAATGTCGTCTGAATTTTGTATTTCTGATGCT
This sequence comes from Dolichallabes microphthalmus, assembly GCA_026413445.1. Taxonomy (NCBI): domain Eukaryota; kingdom Metazoa; phylum Chordata; class Actinopteri; order Siluriformes; family Clariidae; genus Dolichallabes; species Dolichallabes microphthalmus. The sequence continues at coordinate 6,763,367 of JAOTQY010000020.1, read as the reverse complement.
GACGGACTCAATTTTTGAATAAAATCAACATTTGACAGAAATACATTTTGTAAGAAATCTTTTGTGGTTTAGCTGCTCCCAGCAAGGGGTCACCACAGCGGACTATCTGGTCCACACATACAAGCTTGGCACAAGTTTTTTACTCCGGATGCCCTTCCTGATGCAAGTCCTCCCAGGCTTGAGACCAGCTGGGGTTTGAGCATTGGCTGGGAATCAAACTCAGGTCTTTTGCATGGCAGGCAAGACACCTACCACTGAGCCACCAGTGCTCTTTGTAAGAAATCTACTGTGACAAGGACCAAAATTTGATGGGTGATGTGATGGGTCAGAGCAACTACAAAATTGCAGCTCTTGGGGGATGTTCCTGGTCTGCATTGATCAGGACCTACCAAAAGTGGCCAAGAAAGGAACAGCAGTGAACCGGTGACAGGGCCATTGGTGGCCCAGGCTCCCTGATGGGGCTGGGGAGTTGAGGCAGGTCCGTGTAGACTAAGGTTAATGCTGGTTTCAATAGAAAGGTGTGAGAACACTCAGTGCATCACTGTTTTGGTGGCAAAAATGGGGTATCTACTCTAAATTAGGTGGGTGGTCATAACGTTGTGGATGATTGGCCTATACATTGGTTATGAAGTCCGGTCCTGGGATCCCATACTCGTTACGTGTTATTGTTTCAGCCTGTTAAAGACTTCATATTTGTTTAAGAAAAGGAATGGATGAATTTCCATATATCATTTCAATTATTTAAAAAAAACAACAACAACAACATGGGACACAATGTCAAGTGAACTGAATGTCTTCATGAAACTGCAGCTATTGTTGGCTGTCACCTGAATTATACACTTTGTGCTCACATTAGCCTTGGGTGATTTTATAATTTGATCCTGTCCTTGGTCACATTCATAGATGTCACTTGAATGTGCCGCTTTTTCTCAGCCCCAGATCAGAGCGCTGTTCCTAAACCTTTAAGCTGAACACACAAACCACGTCACTGACAGGAACATTTAAGTATTTTCAAGGAAAATATTATGCTTTTTCCTTCTGTAACCTCTGATCGTGCTTCCTTTCTAGTGTTTCATCGGGCAAAATTTTAGATTCTTCCAGACATTTTTTTATTTTTTTGTTTTAAATTCCATATCCGTACAAGACGATACTCAAAAGTCTGCAGTGGTAGGCAGCTAGGAAAACATCTTTCTTTCACATTTTATCTGATCTGATGTGCTCTCTCTTCTTTTAAATTCCATATCCTTACAAGAAGCTACTCAAATTTCTGCAGTATCTCTGATATGCCTGTGCGGAATTTGATTCAGGAAATCACATTATATATTAATATAATGCCTTTTTAAATCTATCTCACAGTCGTGCCCATTCAGTTTCCCTTGGGGTGTGTTTGACTTGGACCATATGCGGGCTACATTTTACGACATTGTGTATCAGTTTTGACGGAACATTTCACGCTCCGCAGCTTGAAACCGAATCACAAGGCGATCCATCTGTAAGATCTGTGTTGAATTAACTCTGAATTCAGTATGGTGTGTGTGTGTGAGGGAGAGAAAGAGATAGAGGGAAAGAAGGAAAGACAGGCAGCGAGGTTAATCAGAAAAAGCTTGATCATAAATCATACACCTGAGGTGTAGCTTGATTGAAGAAAAGAAAAAAAAAAACAGAACCAATATTTAGCATAAAATGATTTGAATGGAGAATGTAATGGCCTGTGCAATTGTTTACCATACTCCACTAAAACAATGATTTTTCACAATACCTATATGGCTAGAGGAAAGCAGTTGCTGCTTTGTGCTTTTAATAGACCACCTCTTACAGCAGGACCTGCAGCCAGGTTCCTAAAAAAAACTCAGGATATGAAGAAGTTGCTAGGAAAACATATTTCCTTCACATCTTATCTGATGGTCTCTTTATTGAAATTCTAACCTGACCAATTTCATGGATGACTGTGAACAGGCTTGTAGCATCATAAGGTGTGCGGTTGTGCTGAGTGCTGTTGTGTGATTTCACACAAAAAAGAGTTACCATGTTAACAAATGTTATTTAAATTTAAGTAGTTGTGAGCTTTTTATCCATGTATAGTTAGTGCTGATGCTATGATAAGAGGCTTTACCTCTGAGTCTTTGCAATGCATTGACACTGGAGACTCACTCAATCACTCATCGTCTATACCACTTTATCCTGTATACAGGACTACGGGGGGCCTGGAGCCTATCACAGGAGAGTTTGGGTACAAGGGCAAGTGAGGTACACACTAGAATGGATGCCAATTCATTGCAGGGCAGACACACACTTACATGCTCATTCACACACTACAGGCAATTTTTGCATATCAATTAGCCTAATCTTCTTGGATGTCTTTGGACTGTAAGAAGAAACCAGAGTACCCAGAAGAAACCCACCAAGAATGGGGAGAACAAGCAACCTCTTTGCACACAGACCCCAGGCAGGAATCGAACCTGGAACATGGAGGTGCAAGGCAACAGTGCTAACCACTAAGCCACTGGGCTGCCCACTGGAGACTCCTTCCATAAAAACTAAATAAAACGCCTCCTCAAATAAATTATCACTACATGAGAAGATTCATGTGAACAGTCCACTGCACAAGGCCCAGTGAATGAGCTGCTACTGTAGAAATGAAACCATGCCAGATCAAGTGTGTTAATACAGTATAAACCTGGTCTTGGCCTTGGTTTCTGACATGGCCTCACGCTTGTAGAAAATCAATCATTCCCTTCTGGCTAATCACATTCGATAATTCAGCAGCACTGTGGTATAATATTTTTTTATGTATTGGCATGGAAAAATGGCATGGAAAAATGGAGCCATCTATCATTTCTTTGTAGTAGTTACAGCAAGAAGGCTCAAATCTTCTTTAGAGGTTGAGTAACAAGTCAGATTAGTATGATTTATGATGAATAAGGTTGGATTCATCAGCTGAGCTTTCTTTAAAAAAAAAAAATTCATGACTACATTTACACTGACTAGCCATAACATTATTACCACCCTCCTAATATTGAGTAGGTCTGCTTTTGATACCAAAACAGCCCTGACTCTTTAAGGCATGGTCTCTGCTAGACCCTCTGAAGGTATGCTGCGGTATCTAGCACCAAGCTATCAGCAGCAGATCCTTTAAGTTGTCCGTGGATCCATGGATCGGATTTGTTTTTCCAGAATATCCCACAGATGCTGGATTGGATTGTGATCTGCAGAATTTGGAGACCGTATCAATGCCTCAAACTCATTATTGAGGTCCTCAACAATGAACCGTTGTTGGAGTGTGGTAGGGTGCAGTATCATGCTGAAAGGGAATACAATTTCCATGAAGGGGTGTAACAATGTTTAGCAACAATGTTTAAGTAGGTGGTATGTGTTAAAATAACATCTGCCTGAATTCCTCCCATTGAACATTGAACCAATAGAAAATCCAAAAGCATCACAATGCTTCTTCCCATGATGCATCCTGGTGCCATGTCTCTTCAAGGTAAGCGAGGCACATGCACCAAGCCACATGTTGTAAAAGAAAATATGATTCATTAAACCAGGCCATCTTCTTACACTGCTCTCTGGTCCTTTTCTAATAATCATGTGCCCAGTGTATGCACATTTGGCAGCAGGCACATCTGCATCAATACACCCCATACGCAACGAACTGTAATGCTCTGTATGTTCTCATACCATTTTGTCCAAAACAGCATTGACTTTTTCAATTATTTTGAGCTATGGTAGATCTTCTATTGGATCTGACTACATGGGCCAGCCTTCCCTGCCCACATGCATCAATGAGACCTGGCCGGCCACGACCCTGTAACTGCTTCACAGGTTTTTCTTCCTTGGATCACTTTTGGTACATCCTGATCAGTGCATCCTGGAAACATCCCACAAGAGCTGGAGTTTTGGGTTTGCTCTGACCCAGTCGTCTAGCCATCACAATTTAGTTCTTGTAAAAGTCGCTCAAATCTTTACACTTTCCCATTTTTTTCTGCTTACAACGCATCAACTTCAGGGACAAAATATTTGCTTCCTGCCTCATATATTCCACCCACTTCCAATCCGCCACTGTAATGATATATTCAGCGTTATTCACTTCATCACAATCTCAAAGGAATTGTATTCTCTGGAGATCAGGTACACACAGCACCAACCAACCTCCAGTGGTGAATTTCACTGGTGTATTGTGCACCTGTGATGGTTGTGTATGCACTGAGCTGGAAGTTCATCCATCCCAGCAGGGAGTTCATTGCACTGAGCATTGTGTTAGATAATTGATAGTGATCATGAACATGGACATCTGATTCTACTTAACTTTCAGGATCATGTTCCACAACTTCATTAGTCTGATCATTTCTTGGTAGTTTTTGGATGAGGAGTTTGAACATGTGCATGAGCTCATGAGGATAGAGCTGCAGTTATTCTGGAGATGGTTTGGGTTTGTGCTTGAATACGTGTGTGTGTGAAAGAAAGAAAGCTTCGTTCTTGTGCTGGCAGCACCATCCAATCTTGATGTGTGTGAGTGGGTGGGTGTGCATGCATGGCACGAGCTCTTGCATGCACGGTGATGTGTTTTAAGGCTGCACGCATTCGGAAATGCGCTGAAGGCAGCGTGCGGACTGACGCGCTGATCTGGAGAGGAGCCAAAGCACACGCCGCATCGATCCGCTGTCTGTGACGCCCGGCTCGCGAGGCTGCACAACAGCTCTCTGTAAACACAAAGACAAACATTGTGTATGTGCGCGCGTGTGTTTTATTTTTTGTTTTCGTGCACAATGACAACGCCGCGCGTTTTAAACGATTTTGCGCAATTACGCCGCGGCACCACAACGCAGTATTTCTGACTGCTCCGGTTCTCCGCCACACCTACCCCTCTGCCTCTCTCTCTTTCGCGCGCGCGGTGTCCGTACAGCACGTGCAGCGCGGGGGCCAGGAAACGGCAACGCGCTCGCTTAACTGTTGTGCACAAGGAGCGTAAAGGGACGAGAAGAACGAGAACGATGTCGCCACATCGGGTTGTGTGATCTGAAAACGACGCAGGTGTCAAAAGGCGGACTAAACGCATTCAGCCCGGGGGTCGCACCGCGCGCGCGCTAGACCCTCCTCGGGTGTTGGTTTTTTTTCCCCTTCCCGCCGCATCCCGTACCGGAGAGATCTGATCAGCGACGGTGAAGTTACCAGGTGAGTAAACATTTGCGGACCTAATTTGTGCACATGGTACAAAAAAAAAAAAAAAAGAACAGATAGAGAGAGAAAGAAAAAAAAATGCATGTTTGTTTATAAAAATCCGCAACATGGACGTGTAATGATGTGCGCATTTTTTGAGTGTATGCATGACTAATGTTTAAGATCTTCAGTACACTCTGTCCTGCAGTGGTGTGGAGCAAGTGCACAATGAAAACACTGTTTCTCAGTTGATTTCTCTTTATATATATATATATAATGTGTGTGTGTGTGTGTGTCCACTTTTAAAATCCTCAGTTATTCAAGCCCAGGGGTAGGTGAAATCATCCCTGTGTTGGTCTGAGCTAGCAGATTACATTTCATGAGCACTGTTAAATAATAGATCCCCTCTATCTGATTCACCCTTTGAGATTAAACAGAAATCAAAAGCAATTATTTTTCTCCTCCAGAAAGCAATACAGTACCCAAACACCTAATCAGTCTTACCTAAAGCATAATCATGTCTTCATGTTTACACCAGATTGTACAACCAGCAGCAGTGAGTACTTCGCTTGTGTTGCGGGCTTTGAGACTCTAGCTGCTTCAACCTTACCGAAGGTGTAGTGTCAACTCCAGCAGGCCTGTACCGTTGCGTTTTACACGGACGCCCTGCCTTCAGCTCTCTTTTCATCAGCACTCAGTCTCTTTGTTCTCTTTCTCTCACTCTCTCTGTCATTCTCTCTTTGCCACTCTGTCATTCCTTCTTCTGGCTTGTAGAATTCATGGGCATAAAACTGTAAGTCAGCAAACTAGAAAAAGAGTGCACAGTGTTTCGTTAAATAGCCAAGGATAGAAATCCTTTTCCTCAATAGGAAGCCACTGATCTAATGTAGAGCAGTGTAGAAGGGGGAAAAAACACACATTCACACTTATTGATGCTGTCCATCAGGCTCATTAGTTTGGAGCTGAATTTAAGCATTAACACTGTCAACTTACACCAGAGTAGCCATCTGACTTTTAAACCCTTCACATTCTGCTTGCAGCAGTCTGTATTTACCAATTAGTCAGGCAGTTTACTGTCTGTTGCATAAAGTTTCAGACTTTGAAAAACTGATATTTGACATCCTTATATTTCTTCTTCTTCTTTTTTTTTTACACTGTTTTGAATTGTTACTGTACTGTTAGAAAAAAAGGGAAGGGAATTGAAGTCCTGCTTCCTGTTCTTCAGTGATTGAAAGACATTTGTAGTGTTGTCAGGTATAGCAGGTGAAAATGTTTAATAATAGATAAGAGAGAAACGCTGTACACTTAAAGGTTATTTTAAAAAGAAAATCACTTCGTATGGAAATAACATACTTTGTCATTTAGCCTCTGAAAGGAAGTGCTATTAACTTTAAAGAGGAGTGCAGTGGATGAGTTGTGTAGCTTACTTTGAATATTTGGACTAAGTGATTTTAAATTCAGAGAACTTTATTTTGTCTTTATTTAACTTCTAAAATTCCTATGTTCCTACAAAGGCCAACATATTGTGACCGGCCAACTGTACCGCTTCTTTCTGTCACATGATCAGTACAGTAGAACTACTAGCTCTGCAAAACAGGAGTTGCCAAGAGTGAATTAAATGGTTCAATGAATTTGTGGAGATTGTTGAAGCCAAGAAAAAGGAGGTTTACACTCTGTGACTGCCATTGAAGTCAATCCAGCAGTAATAAATGACAAGTATGTGTCAAACGTCTGTGATACGGTCTATGAAATAAGACAGCTTGCTAAGTTTTCATTAAAACTTTACTAACATATTATTGATATTAAATCACATACTTAAATAACCTCAGACATGACTACAGAACAGATTTATAAATTGTGACAAAACTGTGGGAGATGGAATTATAGCTTTTTCCTACATCAAACAAAATTTGCACTCATATAACTAAAGCAGTTATATCACGATTTGTGCATTTATCAAACTTTGTGACTCAGATTTTTTTTTATCTGTTTGCAATACTTCTTGCTTCATTTGAAAAACATTTTTTCTCAAAATTGCAAAAACAGAACTCGTTTTGTTGACAAACAATATCAAGTTCAAATAATATCTAGTGAATGTTCTGGAGTAGAAAGCCCTATGGCGACAACAAAAAAATAAATATTTTTTGTGTCTAATATTGTCTAATATTTGTTTGGAGTTATAAAATAGATTTGGAAAACAAGAAATTTATTTCCCAGTTAAAGGAGTCTCTAGCTTAAAATAATTTCGAGAAGCCCCACTTTAACAGTTACCGTTCCCCTGAGCTTTTCATTTTAAACACTATTAAAAACAAACTGTGTAACAAAGTGTATAGTATATTATGTTTGCAGAGCAACATACTAAAATAACCAAGGAACATAGCATTTATTTGTAGAAGTGGATTAGTATCAACAGAACCTGTGATTTAATATCTAGCTAATGCTAAATGTAAACACTGTCATACTGCCATGTCAATTAGCTAGCTAACCTGCTATTAAAATAGCTGGTATTTTATTTGTTACTTGCAGACACAAGTAATATTTCAGTATCATTGTCTTTGCTTGTGTTTATATGTCTTCAGCAATTTGTTTAATGGTAGCCAAATCTGTCAAAATACTTAATAACAAGCACAGCTTTGCTCATTATTAGCCTTAGTTTAGTTAGCTGGCTAACCTAGCACACAGACTGCGAGGATATTTTTTCTAGGTAACAGCTCCTCTAATGAGGATATATTAGGAACACAGGCATTTTTTAAAAAATAAAAGCATTAAAACAAGCTTCATTTTAGCCAGAAAATATGAATTTATCGCAGTATTAAGAAATATGAGCCAAACAGCAGTCTATGTAATCTTAATTAGCCATTTAAATAAAAATCCTTTTTTAGTTCGGAAACATTTGTTCATTCAGGTTCAGTGATTAAGCCGAATATTTTACAATGGACCTGTGTATGCATGTTAGAAGAGACAGGTGAATATGGAAAGTTAATGTGGTGTGTATTCCAGAGTTTGCCTGAGATTGAGCGAGACTAAAACTGTGTGTACAAATGTATGATTGTCTGTCTTAACCCGAGAGTTCGAAAGAGTGTGAGTAATGTGTGTTTCGAGGGTGAGGAAGTACTGTGTGTATATGTGTGAGGTTGAGAAGACACTGTTTGGAATGTGTTTGAGAGATGGAGTGTAATGTGTGTGTATGTGTGTGTTAGTCAGAGAGGGAGAAAGAGCAGGGCTGGCTCAGAGGCGCTGCTCATGAATGGCCTCCCTGTTATCGCCGCTCTGCACGCGGGCATCAGCACAACAGGCCGCTCATGCAGGTGCTGCCTCCACTGCACAAAAATAGCAGGTGTCTCACTGGGATAATACACTCACATACATACATACACACTCGCACACTTCTCCTTCAGCAGTCACTCTCCACCCTCTACCTCCTCCCCAGGCTCTGGCGACCATGTGTGACGTCTCGGTCGTTGTGTGCCGTTTGGTGTGTGCGGCGGCGCTTCTTGTTGTTTTCACGGGCGGTCGAATGAGGGATTGCCCCCTGCTTTTGTCCGCAGTGTGAGGACTGTGAGGATTTCACATCCAGTAATATGAAGCATGTGAGTGAGTGTTACTGAGTTGCAGCTGACAGTGTATAATTCGGGTTTATTCATATACCGTGTGTTGAATAGGGCAGGATAGTGGGTGTTGGACGATTTACATTGCTATAGCTGATTACGTTGTTGGTTATAGTTGGATCTCTTTTCATATTAATTTTTCAAAGGGTATGGTACTCTTAATAAAATAGTTATGCCACTGGTTATTGCTGCTATTATTTATAATTGGTCAAGTCACTGGTATGTTATTGGAATGGCTGTTTGTCTTCTTAACTGGTTATGCCATGGATTTGCGCTGCTAGAGTCAGTAATAGTGTCACTGGTTGTGGTTACTTGTTTTTTATACTAGACGTTACTCGCGACTCTGCAAGCATAGCGTTATGCTTTTCTACCCTGACGCCTGCATGCTACCACTTGCGAATGGAGTGTGCGGTCAACTCAGCCCAAACTGGGCTGTAGCTATCGAATATTTTAGTAATCGAGTATTCTACCAAAAATGTAATCGATTAATCGGATAAAATGTACTTTTGCTTAATTAAACAGCAATGTAAAATATATAAGAGAAACAATGATTAATTGGCTTTCTTTTTAGAAAAATCTACTTTTATTTTTCAAATGCATACAGCGTTTTATCAAAAATAAACATTGTCATTATTCACAAGGATTTATTTACAATGAATAGCTTAAAGGTTGACTGAGATGAATTAAGTGCATTACAGTGCCATACAGTCTTATTTTAAAGCCTTTTATCAGATAAAATAAAAAGGTATTTCAATGACTTTAAGTATAAAAAAAATAAGGCACACATTAAAATAAATAATTATACTTATACTTAAAAAAAAATTATAATTATACTTAACTTTCAGAACTAAAAGTTTCAAAATCTATAGCTCAGGCATAACATAAGCCTTTACTGACTGGTTTCTTCATCTCTTGGCTCGCTGATAATTTTATCGCTCTGTTCCATTTTGCAGCCCGCAACAAAACGCTCCCTCAAATCAATACACAGCTAACTGTTTGCGTCTCCTTTTGTTTTTTCGGTGATGAAAGCGCTTCTTCTTCGTCCGTGTTTACTGGTAGCTTGCATCCGGAAGCGCGTTGTGTCACGCCAAAAACAAACAATTGCGCAAGAACGTAACGCAAGCTTTTAAAATTAAGTAAAAGAAGCTTAGAGGCAGAAGATTTTGCCTCGATCATTTTTTGTAATTACTCGAGTTACACGAGGAATCGTTTCAGCCCTACACTGGTTAGAGCTCTGATATAATGGTATTTTTAGGCTGATTGACAACCCACGATATACTGCATATATATTGTTTTCTGTCTGAGAATTGTACTTTAGTTGTTCTCAACAATAACCAATTTATTTGAAATAGAGTTAAATGCAACAATAAAAATGCAGAACAAAAACAAAATACATACTTTGAAAAAGTAGTTACTGTAAGTGTTCTACTGAGGTAGATTGCAGAGCAATGGAGTGTCATAGAGATAATATCATCTATTAGTTTTTTTTTCATGTAATTATTTATAGGCATTCACTAATAAAGTTTTTTGCAATGTGGAGACATACAGTTTAACCCATGCTAGTCAAGACACCATAACGCAGACATTCTTTCTGCATCTTGTGCTTACGAATTCACTAACATTGGAGGTGTAGCATTTCTAGCACTTTGATGTATAAGGACGTGGGCTCAGTATTTAATATTCTTCTTTCTGTGAGCACTCCGAGGTGCTGCAGGGTGAATGAAGCTTGAAACGAGCTTTCTTTTGGGGCAGGAGACTTTTCAGGCTGTAAAAAGCTTTGTGGCCAAGGGTTGCAGCAGCAGAATCACAAAGGTTAACACACTCTTCGTACTGCAGTTTACAGCGCAGATAATGCCGTGTTGTGTGCATATTTTACACTTCATATTTTCACTGAGACTTTTTGACTTTTAAATGTAGCTCTGTGGATTTATGCTATCAAAATAGCATAAAAAGCCATTGGAACGCTGGGAGAGGAAGAGTAGGGGCAGGGCTGTGTAGAGAGTGTGAGAGAGGACAGATGCAAACACTGTCATGGATTCACAAAAGAAATGGCTCATGTAAAGAAACATCAAACTATATCGGTATAAACAGTATTGTTACATCCTAAATCTCTTTTCAAAGTATGTTGATATGCCTTAAATAGTCCTACTTTTTAAGCCCGACTAGGTCACTGGTTTTATTTTTTAATCTTTATAGGGTCACTGGTTATAGCCGTTACTCTTAATAACTCTTTGTGGTACTGCTTAAACGCTGGACTCCCAGGAACTCCATTAATGACCAAAGCATATAGGAATAGCTTGGAGAGGGGTCACGACTATGCAGTGGTTGTTGTAATAACTCCCAGGTGAGTTACTGTAATGTACAAGTGGATTTTATGATTAATTGTGTGTATAGTTCCCACAGTCCGATACGATCTATCTGCAAGTTATCCATCGATTTTCAAGTATCACGCGTTCCACTACCTGAATGTTCCTGGGAACGACTGCAGCGGGCTTTGAGCCAACTCAGCCAGGATCAGTTTCAGTTTTTATCCTGTAGTTTATGGTTTTATGCTTTATCTTGGTTGGTGGACCCAGAGTCTATCCTGGGAACCCTGAATGGGATGCTAGTCCTTCACAAAGCACCATCCAGAAACACATTCACACACTCATTCATACCTAGAGGCAATTTATTGTAGCCAGTCTATCTACTGGCTTATTATGGGAGGTGGGAGGAAACCGGAGACCTTTGCAGACACCCACATGCACACGTTGAAGAACATGAAGAGAAACTCCAGGCTGATAGCAGCTTAGCACCTAACTAGTGTTCCTGGAAATCTGAGGCTTGCAACACAATCAGAACAGTGACATAAATGCAAATTATATACAGTTGTGCTCAAAAGGGTGCATATTCTGAAAGAAATTGTTAAACATTGCTATTTATTGGGAAAATATGACTGATGCAAAATATATTTTTTCTAATTAAAGGATAGTGTTCACGTGAAGTCATTATCGTTATTCGTCATCACATAGTTGTTTGATTCCTTTTTAAAACCTAATGATAACTGAAAACCTGATCAAAAGTTTACATATCCTGAAATGTTTGGCCATATTATAGACACACAGGTTGACACACACAGGTTTAAATGGCCATTAAAGGGAGGTTTCCACACCTGTCACTCACTGTAATTGTAATTAGTGTCTGTGCATAAATAGTCAGTGAGTTTCTTAGCTCATGAGGTGACGCACTGACTTGGCTGGATATTGCACCACTGGGACGACAAAAAGAACTGCCAATGGACCTGCGTAATAAGGTCGTTGAACTTTATAAAGCAGGAAAAGGATAAAAAAAAAAATTCAACATTTGAAAATGCCAGTGGGTACTTTTCAAACTTTGATAAAGAGGTGGAAAATAAGAGGTTCTGTTCAGACATGGTCAGGTAGACCAAAAAAGGATTTCCCTCACTACTGCCAGAAGTATTGTGGTTATTGTGTAAATGGTGGTGTTGTACATTAACAAGGTACTTGAACACAAATGACCTGCATGGTCGAGTTGCCAGGAGAAAGCCATCACTGCGCCCATGCTACAAAAAGGCCCACTTGCAGTACGACACACAGCTCAAACTTCACAGCTCTAAAAATTTACCTTTATGTTTGGAGAGGATTCACCAAGGACTACGGTGAAAAGTACACCATCCCCACTGTAAAGCATGGTGGTGGATCTCTTGTGTTCTGGGGCTGTGTGAGCTCCAGTGGCACAGGAAAGTTAAAATTAATAGCAAGATGAATACAGTATGTTATCAGAAAATACAGGCAGGAAATTTGCATTCAACAGCACTAATAAAGCTAAACATGGGACGCTCCTTGATGTTGCAGCATGACAGTGATCCAAAGCACAAGGCCAAGTTGACCCTCCAATGGCTACGGCAGAAAAAGGTGAAGGTTCTGGAGTGGCCATCACAGTCTCCTGACCTCAACATCATTGAGCCACTTTGGGGAGTTCTTGCAAGATAGAAAGAAAATACAGGAACTGGAGCTATTTTGCCAAGAAGAATGGGCAGTTATACCACTTGGAAGACTTAAGGACCTCATTCTCAATTATTACGAAAGACTGGATGCCATCATGAATACTAAATACATGATATTAAGAATTTAAAGGTATGCCAACTTTTGAGCAGGGATTATTTCCTCATTTTCTTTATCATCATGTTTTGTTTTATGATTAAGCCTTACATATGAACTTGTCTCCTATAAGGAATAAAATACATTTGTTTTGTCTTCTCCCTTATGTTTTCACCCAGATCCATCCATCCATCCATCCATCCATCCATCCATCCATCCATGTCCAGAGGCTCTACTACGGTCATAAATATAGGAATAAATACAATGGTAATCACCAATGGACTTCACAATCTCTAGTTAGACTACAGAGGTTGTTATATGAATGGATGGAAACATTTTTGTAGCATTCAACATATTTAAGCTATTCTTGGAAGTAGATATAGTAAATAGACATCCCAGAACGTACAGTAACATTGTAAAAAAGGGTAAAAAAGTTGGATCCTTCATAAAAAGATTTCATTTGACATATACTTCATCCACTAGATCCACATCCATTAAATAGTAATGCAATGCCTGTGATATCCAGTGTAGTCCCAACCACTATCCAATCAATGTAGTTAGTTATTTATAGTTTCTGATGGTGATCTTTATCAATCAATGTTTTTGGTGTCAGTAGCTTCAGTATCAGTTTCAGTATCAGTATCAGTAATGGGATCGGTGAGTTGATGTCTAAGGTAATTCAACCCTTTTAGAGGACATGAGGGTATGCTCATGATGTTTTACCAGCATGTCCGATTGTCCCGTCCAGCTCTACACATGAGCCAGCCCTAATTTCTTCATATTTGTCTTGAGGAATAGTTCTCCATGTTTCCTGAAGGACTTTGTAGCTCTAATTTTCAGTCCAGATTAGTTTCAGAGGAATGCCTTTTGTTTGTTAAGCCTTACAGTGACCTATGAATCATTAAAGCATAAAAACATCTACTGTAACATAAGGCATGAACCTGGTGAATAGTATACTAGTGGTGCTGAATGTTGAGTGTTTGGAACCGAGGAGAGGGGAAATGAGGCCGCTCCTTTAATTTAATATGAATAAATTAATGGTGGCTCAAGGGTTTTGCAAAGTACTGTATATACACACAAACATACACAGTATATGTACAGTGTATGTACTGTATATACAGTATACAGTGGCTTGCAAAAGTATTCGGCCCCCTTGAACTCTTCCACATTTTGTCACATTACAGCCACAAACATGAATCAAAATCCCGCTTCTGCTTGGAGATTTCGTCACATGGATGCCCTGTGTGTCTCCTGGGATGCGTCTGGTGTCTGGGGATGATTCTCTCTGCCTAGACGACGG
>JAOTQY010000020.1:6718673-6735976 GCA_026413445.1 Dolichallabes microphthalmus | reverse complement strand
AATACTTGATTTAATGAAAATAACGTTTTTGATAAATTCAAATCCACAACATTATTTTTCACAAACACAGGTTTAAAAAAAGTTTGTCTTTATTTACTGGAAGCAGTAGTGGCACTTTTTGAAGAACATTGCAAAACTCCTACGGTTTAACCAGATTAACACCTACGGCTATTCGAATAACATTAAAAAAGTAGTCCAGGTTTATATAAATGATGCAAAAGTTATTTCGAGGCCTAGGATATTTTATTGGAGTGTTTCTTTTTACACTGGAACATAAAAATAGTCAATTTAATTAAAGGATTCTTTATCAAATATGATTGAACAAAGAATGTTAATTAAAGATATGCATTCCAGTTGTTGTTTTTAAACATTTGATAGGTTTTGTTTTGTTGAATTTTGATTTTACATTCGGATTACATTTACAAAGATTTAAATAAACAAAACATATTAATAGCATCTATTCATCTTGCTTATGATATAAAAACAATTTTAAATGAAATTTTTTTTACATTTTTATTCTTGGGTAATAAATATAAACTATAAGTTTAAAATATAAGTTTTGATATTAGATAAAGTAACAATAACTGTGGACTCGGGGGTTTGGACATTGTTTTGCCATGCAAAGGTCTTTCAGATGTTCTGACAGAGGTGGCAGAAGTGCCCAGGGCCCTACTGTGCCATTGTTGTTCTTTAGAAATCATTAATAATCCTCAACAGAGCTGACTTTTATGCACAGAGAGCTGGAGCACAAGGTCTTGGCTGGACAGGGCTGTCCACAGGCTGTCTCTCTCTCTCTCTCAGGGGCATCAGACACACACCACAGGGGAGGAGGTTTCAAAAAAGAGGGCTGTCTCTACCACTTTTGATTCCGACGTCAATCCCTGGGCCATAACTTGATTAATGAGAATGGAAGCTGAATGGGCTTTTGTGACGTGCTCCCTCGTCGTTGAGCCGCCGCTTCATCAGGTTTCCCCCGCGAAGAGTTTATACTTTGGAGTAACAGGGAAGTAAGACCTGCATTAAGATGAAACATTTCTAGCATGTGTGATTCTGCTCTAATTATCAAGTACAGAGATGGATGTGTAAAAAAAAAAAAACCAACAACTTTTGATTATCAGTAAATCTTTTGGGAGCTTAATTTTTCTCACACACAGTCTTTCCTTTCAGAATGATATATCTCTAATCCCCCCCCCCTTTTTTTCCACCTTGAAATCACACACACACACATCTGTCACAGGTTTTAAAAACCTTTTTTCCTCCTCATGATTTAATACCCTAATTAGTGTAATCGTAGACTGTCTTGTCTTTTTTTTTGTTGTTTTTTTCAACAATCACACTCACTCGTTCTCTATAACGAGGCCTGGAGCCTTTCCCCCGGGGGACTAGGCGGGGTACACTGCAGATGGGGTGCCAATCCAGCGCTGGCATTTATGGACGTTTCTATTCCAAAATAGTATAAGCATGTGAAAACTGAATATTGCTTTAGTTGCACTTTTCTTATCAATCTTAAGTCTTCTCTCTTGCACTTTGTTGATTGATGGAAAAAACTGTCAGTTCTAAGCCCAAACCACAAGTTTTAGGCTTTATTTAATAGATGCTGCTGCAGTGGTTCATGCCATATAATCAATAATGTATTGTTTTAAACTTAGGACTTTTTATTCTCTGAGAGCGGGATTGAGATCCTCGGCATAAAACATTTATAATAATGAAGGCAGAGTTAACATAGTTCACTATAAAGTTTAGTTCTTTAAGCATTCCTTCATTTTATAGCTATACACCAAAAAAACTAATAGCCTTACCCAAACTGCAAGGAAGTTCAAGTAGACACTTTTTCTTTCCTCCCTACCTAAACTATAAACAGGGGAAAGCAGTATTAAACAGTAATAGAATTGTTTTCCTACTTACCACTATTTACAAGGTTTTTACAGTGATAATCAAATGAACTAAGTCCAGCAAGGGTTATGCGTAAACAAGATTACCAACAAGCAGAGTCTCATTTTACCACTAGATAAGTCATCATTGTAAGCCTTATTCAATAATGTTATATATATAAAAACATTTTTTTTGTATATATTTAATATACCAAGAATGCCTAGGCCTCTGCACCGAAGCAACCTGTTTACGCCAATCAGTCATGCCACGTGTCATAAACATCAACTAATGGGTGAGATAATCCATCCTTGGAGCACCAATAAAATGAACAAACTGCACAGCACCCATCTTCTTCACAGAGATGATTTGCTCCGGTGGTCGGCTGTCAGCTCATCAGCTGTTCGTGTTCAGGATTAGAAGGAGAAAAGGCCATGTGGATAGCCTGTGCAGCTATTTTTGTCTCTTATAGCTGCAAGTTCAGTCAAATCCACTGTATCATCAGGGATAGATTGACAAGTCTATAGACGTTTTGCAGTTATTTAACTACCGTGACGTCACTTACAGCAGCGGGCGGCAGAAGTACCATTAACCAACATTAGGCTACTACTACTGTATGTATTTTTGTTTACAATTATGTTCAAGGTTTATTGTGGAGACAAAAATATAACAGGAAGATTGCCCGCTGATTACCCGATTACCTACCGGATTACCTGATGCTTTGTCATACAGATAAGAGTAACCTAGCAACTGATCACTTCTGTTCTGATTATTATTTTCATATGGAGTATGTTGTGGTGGATTTCGTAACTTATTCAAAAAAGGAACTAGTGTGTGAAAATGGATGAAAATCTAGATGATGAACAAATACAGTGGTACCTTGCATTCGACTTTATTTAATCCATTGTGGAGGCGAGTTGTTAAGGTGAAATTTCTTATTGCGAATCACATTTTCCCATAGGAAATAATGTAAATGTAGATAACCCATTCCAGCCGTTAAAAAAATTATCATCAATGTTACGAGTTTACAACACTATAATGAAATTTTTGCATAGAAAAAACAATCAAAACATTTAGAAGAAAACATGTAAATTAAGTAAAATATGAAATATATAGAAATTAAATACACTTTTATTTCTTTATATTAATTTTAATTTCTATTTAAATAATTTCTTCTTATTTAAACCACTTTAATTTCTATATACTTAATTTATGATTCCTCTTGGCGCTGGTTGGTTTAAAAACTAAACTGAAAGCGGCTCCCTTTTCTTCTTGTTGCGCTCTTTGGTAACTTTCTTGGGACCCGTGGTGCTATGTCAAAATACAAAAATCCCCCCCCAAAATGTGTAAATTCACTTCGCTGGACCCGCACTGCTATCAAAAGTCATCGCAATCGGATATACGCGCAACCGGAAGTACTGGTTTTGTTGCTTGTATGCTGAAAATTGTATCATCGGGGCAAATTTGTTGCAAAATTTTAGTTCTTAAGGTGAAAACTCTCAAGGCGTGTGTTCGTATGCTGAGATACCACTGTCTTTGGTTCCTTCTGGATTTGGTGGCATGTTCTAGTATTAGTGTTATCGTTAACTCATTTAATTTTTCTGTTGCAAATGAGGCAATGCTATGGAATATGCTGTGCTTTACGCTTCATTAAATAATATGCAGATACTGTTAATTAATATTGACAATTAAAACTTTCTGATCAATACCTATATTAACTATTCCGGGGTTAAATCCCAAATAGCATAAAACTGAAAACTAGTGTGCTAGGAAGAAAGTACACTCTTGTTCCACATACCACGTAGTTCCCTTAATCAGGGTTAAGAGAGGGATTTGGAATTCAGTGCTACTTTGACTGGCTTAGTGTGTGGATTTTGGCGTTTTTTTTTTTTTACACTTTAAATTCATTATCTTGAATTTAAATTTATGTAAAGCTTCTTCGTGACAATGCCCATTGGGGAAAGTGCTATGCTAATTACATTGAATTTAATTAAGTTGAATTCCACTGAAGCGACAGATATCTGTGAGCCATGGAGTCCATGGAGAGAGCAAAAGTGAGCAATGCTTTCTGTGAGGGAGTGGTGGCGTAGTCCTAGCAATACTAGCCAGTGAACTCGGTTATCAGAAGGAAGGCAGATAGAGATTCCTCTAAGTGTGACGCACTGCCCTGTGATGTGGCATGATCAGCAGTTTCACCTGATCGAAGAGAAAGCACTTCCTTGCCTTTTATACAATAGGACAGAGCTGACTAGCGGGTGGGAATTAACCTAGACCAAATTATGGCAAAAATGCAACAAGAAATAGAAAAAAAAAATCTTGGACTAAACATCTAACCCATATCTAACTTGAAACTTGGAAAACAGCTCTGAAAATATCTGATTTGCACCATATGAAGCCTGTAATGCAACATTAGCCATATGATGTTTGTTCTTTGTATGAGTAATTCATGCTGAATATACTGTATTTAAAATAAATTCTACATCAAAACATATTATACTGAAATTCTAAGGCTTTTCATTCTTGCTTCTACGGTATGTAGATCATACTTTGCATGAAGGTCAGTAAGGTCTTGTCTGTGGAACAATACAAATCTTAATTAACCATGGATTAAAGACATTGCTACGAACCTTCCATAAACGACCTTCCAGGATCAAGCGCAATTCATTTAAAATCCTAGAAATCAAGGACATTTTTTCCCTGAGGTAGTACCTATAGATTTATTCTCCACCATGAGAATGTTCCCACCTGCAAATAAGCTGTAATAAAGCCTACTAGCAAAGTTCAAGACAAACCTTATAAAAACATTTACATTTAGGCAGACGCTCATATCCAGAGCGACTTACATTTTTATCTCATTATACATCTGAGGGTTAAGGGCTTGCTCCAGGCCCAACAGTGGCAACTTGGTGGTTGTGGGGTTTGAACCTGGGATCTTCCGAACCGTAGTCCAATGCCTTAACCACTGAGCTACCCCTGGCCCTACACAGTGAATTGATTTACACCCAGAATAAGAAAAACTTTAGGATTAGAGCTGAGATGACTAACACTACGCCGGCCTTATGTGTGGATAGTGGTGTTATTTGAAGGTCTCTGTCATCACGAAACTGGCTGTCCAGCTGCAGAGATTCCTACCTAGGTCTTTAAAGAGAAGATGAGATCAAAAGAGCCAGATGTGTGATCTCCCTCTGTTCTCCACAGGACTGCAGCTGCTTTTAAAACAAATCCGAGTCGGCTGGCGTTCCCGCGGGTCTCGCTACGTTCACCTTGTGCTGAAGGATATTCTCATCAATATATCTGTCTTGTATTAAAGCTACTTTTTTATGGCGTCTAATCCTATTATGAGCATGCAGCATGAGAAAAGGACATGAAACGCTTTGCACATGTTGGTCATGATTCACAGCTCATTCAGCTGCTAAATCAGTAGGTATTTGTCATGTCTCGACTCTTCCACACGTTGGTCTTATTGTAATATCTCTGCCGAAGCACTGGTTTGTCATCAGAGCATTTTATTTTTCTATTCTCTTTTTTTTTTTCTCTTCCCTTTCTCAATCCCCTGCCATCCATCTTTTCCTCTCTCTCTTTTCATTGCACCCCAGGGCTGTCTCGAGTGTAAGTGCTGTACACAAGGCTGTGCTGAATCAAATTACTCTCTGGTTTCCAATTCATTTCTCTTTATGGTAACCAAACCATTGGGAGTGGAATCTGCAATACAGGGCGCATTCACAGCTGCGTTAAGTGAGCAGGGTGAGACTTTAATCATGAAATTGTGCCCATTAGTATTCAAGATTCAGACTTAAATACAGAATTAAACTCCATGAAGACTCTTACAAGATCGCATAACAGATGCTGAAATGTATGTTGTGGGCTATAAATGTATGTGCTTTGTGAAACCCAAAATAGAATTAATAAATATGACTAATAGTCAACGGTGGGCCAAATACACAAATCCTATACTTGATAAAAGTTGAGATACCCATGGTCAAATCTTCCACAAGTAAATTTCAATTTGAGTAAAAGTACAGAAAGAACTCCCCTTCAAGTATTAGATCTCAGTAACTCTCTCTGCTTTCTACCTGTGAATGTCTTGTTCTCATCACTGTCTGCAATCATCTCTGCTTCCTATTTGAAACACATGTAACATTACTATTAAGCGTTTCACATAGCTCAGGTGGCAAGATTTCAATTTCATATACTATACACCACTGTTAAGTAACGCAATGCACAAATGTGGTGAAGTAAAAGTACAGATATTTATTGTAGTATGTAGTGGAGTAAAAGTAAAAAATATTGTCTAATCTAGATACATGAAATACGAACTTAATGACGGTAACAAAGTAAATTTACTTGGCTCCAACCAATTTGCAACCAAATTTACTATCGACTTCTGGTGATAGTTAATTAAGAAAATAAAATTGCCTCTTTAAAGTTGCAAATTCCAAGTTCAATGTTCCAAAAGACCAAATTCTTTTTAAATATATTTTATATATGAGTTATTTAATTAGAAACAAAAACAGGGTGTAATCAATGCTGTCAAATTAAACCAAATTTCCAGCAATCAATGCGAATCATGACTAAGACTATTCATTTAGCTCTTTCGGATTAGGCCCTAAAGGCTAGTTTTTCAATTCAAGTCAAATCTGGAAAGCCAAAACTAGAGGCAGATGATTTGCAAAAAACAAACTGTCCAGAAAACCAGCTTAAGCATACCTGTGCATACCTTTTGCTCATGTAAATAATGGTGTAACTTTTTATTTAAGTTGCCACTTATGAATAGTGTCATAAATGAAACTCTGCATGACATTAGTTTATTTCAAAGCCTACACATAAGATTTATAAGTAATCTTAGTTGTACACATCTTGTTTTGGATATCCTGGATTTAGGTTTCTCTAAAGCCTAGATTCTATTTAAGTGTAGATGTTATTGTATTTTCCTAACACAAAGTCAAGCATGCATTAAATAGCCATTAGTTGCCATTGTTTTTCAAGAGGTTTGTGGGTGGCAGATAGACAAATTTCGAAAATCAAGCTTTAATCCTTTAACCTGTTCTGATGAGCCGAGGTGAGGTGTTGTGCATATTGATAACAATCCCTTCTCTCACTGCCCTGCTATCTCTCTTCTTATGCCTCCATTTTGCAGTTTAACCTTTAAGGTAAGATTGACATTTTCTATGTGTAGTCATGGTTACTCTGTGGTCATCGTGGTCCCTGTACACAGCGCTCAGCTGGCGTTTCCCGTGAATATCTACAAATAACCCAAGGAATGATCTCTTCTCATTAATTCTTTCTACTGAAAAGCAAAGCTGTTTGTCACTGTTGGCTGCCTGACGTAGCCCATTAATGTGCCTCTGTATTACTGCTTTAATAGGGACAAGTTGTGTTGGCTTGGAGCTTGTGTTATTTTGTTTTTGAATTATGCTTGGTTAATTCCAAAATGGAATCGCAGGGGAACAAAATAGATATTTACATTTTACAGTAACATGTAATTATACATTGCTAATTTATTTATCTGTTTTGTTATAGAAAAAAGTAAAAAAAAATAAAATAAATAAAGGACCCTACTGTTTCATCAACTAATTACTTAGACCTCAAAGACCACGACAGGAATATATTTCGTTTGACTGGCTTACAATTCAGTTGATTTTTCTTTTTTGTGCATTTTAATTTTACTTTAATATATTCATACCATACAATCAAACCATGGTAATCACTGCCTACTAGTCACACTTGGTCTTCATACAATTTAGATGAAAAAAGTGCCAAAGGTCATGTGAAGTCTGCTTAAAAGCATGCAAAAAAAAAAAAAAAGTTGTCCCTCCCACAGATCTTAACCCTAATCTTAATAATGCAAAATGAATATCGAAATAAATTTGCAATTTAGAACATGTTGTAAAAAATAATGAATTTCCTTTTTCAGTTCTTTTTCACACATGTTTCTTAGAACAGTTTCAACTATTTACTTCGCCTTTTTTTGCTCCTTCTCCACTCGCTGCTACATCCATATTTCATTCCAGAGTTGAAAATCTCAGCCGGAGTTAGGAAATGTTCTATTCTCATTCGCTTTTACTGCCGTAATCTAGGCAGCTGCACTGATGGATGTTTACTGTGCTTTTCTCTGTGAGTGAATGGGAGAAGTCTTTAGTCAGGCTCACTTACATACTGCCATCAGTCTCGAATTTCATGTCCATTCAGAACTTACTTCCTGTTAGTTCTTTTAAAAGCACCAGGACTGAAATTGACAGAACTTTTCATCTCTGGGGGAGAAATCCCTATTGAATAGTACAAACAATATTCCAATTTCTTCATAAATAAATATTGATGGGTTGGTGATTGTACCCCGTGACTGACACCGAATGTGCATGTTATTACCATTGTTGTTGTTAGTTTAGATCATACTATTACCGAGGTGTCTTGTATTTACTGGCAGAGACTCGCAGGAGCAGCATAGAGTTCAGTGCATTTCTCCAAATTGCGCTGCAAGATGTAAGAAACTGGCATCAACCCATGGCCCCTATTTCATGGCCAAATTCTCCGAGTGCTGGAATATCATTAGCTCTTGTCTGGCTCCCTGTAATAGCAGTTGCACTGTGATTTTTGCCTAAAGCTCAACATTCCCAGAAAACCATTCATATATTCAATAAAGGTATATAATAACAGGCCAAAAAAATTTGAGTGCGTCCTAAAAAAAAGTTTTTATTTTATTTTTTTTTTAAAACACTTGACCTAAGTGGTTGTGTCTTCATTTTGGTTTTGAATGTAGAAACAAATACACATTTGTTTTCATTGTAAAGAATTCTGTCAGTTGTGCAGATCTATATACCTTATGTTTGTGCGTCAATATTTGCAAAATGGTAAGCACTAAGTTCTGCTATTTGTGATTTCCTTTTCTTTTGTACCAACATGAAGAACATTTTTTTTTTTTTAGCTTCAAGGCATGTCATCATGCAGTGATGCCTACAAATCAGGAAAATAAAAGTTGGTTTCAGTTTGGTGGGGAACGATGAGGCATTTATTTTTTCTGATGCTTTTAGTCCAAACACTTTTTGGCCACAAATTGAACTAACTATGGTGGGAAAAGGAAAGTCTAGTTTTATTGATCGAATAGGGTTTTATGTCACCTCTATTATTTATAACAAGCCTTTCCCAATCATTGATAAACTTGTACCAGGAAGTAACATGACACTTTTGAAGCAGTCACGTTGGTCAGTATGCAGCAGTGAGAGTGGATAGCTTCTACACCTGATGTGGATAGCACCACGGTTCACTAGACCATTTCTGGGCTCAGAAACAGCTTTCATACTTCACCAAACATCACAAAACTCTGGGGGGCAAATGGACCATAGTCCTGGAAAAAACCACACACATAGCTATGAACATGACCTAAGAGATTGCCTATCTTGTTGAAATGTGAAGAGTAAGTGTTTAGGCTAAGTTCACATTACAAGCCAATTTGATCAATTCCGATTTTTCTGTTAGATCAGACTTTCATGTCACGATGGTTCACAATTATTATAACAAGTGATTTTTATTTGACTCTGATGTGGACACATCGATCCGACTTCGCTCGCACCATCTGGGTTCTAACACATCATGTGGGACTACTCATTCATTTCAAACAATGGATGCGATTAAAAAAAAAAAGAAGCTTGGGGTTTTGCTCTGAAGGATGGCAAGCGGTTAGTTGGATGTATTCGTAGCTGTACAGAAAAAGGAAGAAAGCCAGATGCCCCATGCATGCACAGAGGCAAAGAATTCCGATCTGCCTATTCTCATTCATATGTATCTGATCTAGAAACCATATACAAAAGTAGCCCAGATCTGATCTGTTCAAACAGCCCAAAAAGTCTGATTGGCAAAGCTCTGTGCCACAATTGGATAAAAATTCGGAATTGAGTCACCTCAGGCTGGTAATGTGAACATGGCCTTAGTGACATGCTAAAGGGCATTATTGCAGGGTAAGTGACACTTTTACATTTAGATTTTCCTTTACATTCTTTAATCGAAAGCAACTAACAATTTAGACAGAAAGCCCCCCCCCAGTCTTTGCCCTTCCTATGAGCTCCCAAAGGATGTGTGGAAAGTCTCAGTGCAATAATTGTCCTCAAGCTGTTAGTGCTTGCAGCTGGTTTTATAGATTTCCTCTTGTAGTGTCGCTGGCCATGGTGCTGAACTTGTCCTGATGAAACAAAATGAGTCATGCAAATTGTTTGACATTACAATTGTGAAACATGCTAGCATCACACTAAAATTCTAAATGATAAGAGATTATAATAAGAGGTGAGCAAAGTACACAAAACAAGTACTTGAGTAAAAGCAGGGCTTCAACAAAGTAAAAATCATCCTAGTAAAGGTTAGAAGTTCTTCCTTTAATGTGTGTACCTGAGATTGTACATATGTGACCTGTAGCAGGAGAAACCAATAAAGTGGTACTGTGTGAAATTTCTATTTATTGGCTTATAATATCAGTAATGACAATGTTATGACTAATCTCTGATCTATATAGTCCTATCTAGGTAATGATCCCATAAACGTAGCAATAACAAATGAAAAGAACCTATATTTAAAGATTTGCAGAAGTGCAAAATCCTGTTCGCTGATGACTTTATGGAAATTTCATTGTATAGGAAATTAATCAATGCTTTTTTGATAAAAAAAAACAAAAAGAAAGAAAAAAAGAATGCTACCAAGAATACACTTATGCACTTATGATTCCGTCATAACATAACATAACATTGGGTGTAATAGAATACATGCCCCTATGTGGTATAAAATCTTATTATGTAATTTGCACAGTTTTAGGTATCAAGGTATGAGAGGGGTTTAAGTCAAACTGGGTTTTGTGATTAAATTTTGTGAATGAAGGCTAAACACTGATTGACATTTTCAGAAGACTTGAATAAACAGGACTGTGATAAATCTCTTAGCTGCAGTAAAACATTTGAATGGTACAAATATTTTAAAGAATGTTTGGTGGCTCAGACCGATTTTAATGTCATGATGGTTCACAATTATAATAACAAAAGTGACTTATAGAACGACTTGGGACCTTGAAGCCCACTGTAGTCATTCCCAGGATCATAGAGCGTGTAGAATGCTGATCCCTGAAAATTGATGAATAACTCGTCGCCAACTTGCAGAAGAGATGAATCTGTCTGTGGGAACTATGCACACAATCTACAACATTCCATTATGACAACACAAGTTGCACATTACACCCGGGAGTTATTGCCACATCCACCATACTGTCCTGACCTCGCCATTTTCACTTGTTTGGGCCATTATAGGAGTTCTTGGGAGGCCAGTGTTTCGCATGCTAAGCAAGCTGTCGGCATCATGGCTCCAGCATACTGAGAAAACTTTTGCCTTGATGGTGTCCAAGCCCTAGTGAAACACCGGGATGAGTGCATTAGTGTAGCAGTGGATTATATATAGAAATAAAGGTAGTTTTTACTCTTAAAACTGTTCTGTTATTCTGCACAATTAAAAGTCCCAGTTTGATTTGAACAACCTTGGTAGGCTTCTAGTGAAGTGTTACTTTATAATAGCAGTTTTGCTATTTTTCTCCTATTAATTTACATATACAATGAGTTTTAAGTATTGGTAAAAAGCCGTGGTATGAGCAAAATGTGCATGTTTATGTTTCAGCATTGTATTCAGAATATCTCCCAGTTTTGAAAACTTACCAGCCTGAATACATGAATGTTCTGGAATTCTCACGGTTGGAAACCGCTCAACTGTGGCAGCACCTTAATCCATATCCTGTCTCCGGTGAGAAAAAAAATGACAGGTTGGTATTTGAAACACCCTCTCACTTCCCCTAACGGAGGTGGACTCGTGCCTATTGCGCAATCGCACCAGACTGTCGAGAACCGAGAATGTGTTCATCAGTAGCACAGACGTTTAACACCTTGTTCGGTCTGTTTACGGGCTCTGCTTGTGGTGCGAACTTGTTCAGGGCGTTGTTGCACTCTTTTAACATATACAGTGTTGCTGATGGCATTATATGATCCATGTAAATAATCAAAGAATTTACAGTTTAATATATTCTCCTTATCAGCTCTTGGGGATTTTAAAATTGAGCATAATTAGGACGGCTTCAATGAAGACAAAATGTGGTAGCTTTTGTATTCGAGGTTTCGCGCAGGTTGGAGCTTGGAGATGTTTTTTTTGCGTGCTACATGATTAAAGCGACCTGTTTATGCTTGAAGAGATAGAGGAGACTGGATTAATAGAGGCACCTTGAAAAGAAACTCATATTCCTTTTTTTTTTTTTTTTTTTTGAAAATACCAGCCTTTTTCATTTTCTTGCTTTGATAACCTTTTTTTCAGTTGAAGGGATTATTGAAGGATTAAGTTTAGCACTCGGAATAATGCGACGAAGCTCCAGTGGCATATGTGTGCAAGAGCTGGCAAGGTGTCAGACATCCAAATGCCAGTTTATTCATCGTTTAGCTGGAACCAAAATGAAAAGCTACTCATTGATGCCTTACACAGCATGTCCTAACTTAGGTGCGCACACTTGTTTTTTTTTTTTGCTTTTCTAAATAATAATTGATAAAAAAAAAATTCCAAACAGTTTTACAATTAATTTCGTCTATATTGTGTTTTGAAATGACCTTTTTTAACAAGACCCATGTCTCTACAGACATCAGCTAACCTGCTCGCTATAGATCGTCGCCCTACCTGTGCGTCTGTTAGCTCACACAGTTAATACAGAGCTTCAGAAAATACTGCTGAGACATAACTAAGGTTATGGACTTTTCCATAAGGGCATATACATAAAAAACGCATTTGTGTTCTTACACAATAGCGTGTGCTAAATGGCTGCTGTTCCGAGTGTTAGTGACTCGTTTCATTTGTGAGGCGGCCATATCGTGGTGTTTGTGAGTTATCCCATGTAATGGATGTAGTTCTGCCTCACGAGGGTCAACATCAGGAGCAGTTTTACTAGCTAAAATGAGCAGTTAACGGTTTTGTGTTCAGGTTGCTGGCACCATGGCCCAATGCTCTCTGGACAGCAGGGGATCCAGCTGTGCCAAGGACAGTTTCAACGAGTTTAGGGATGGAGGATGGGTGAGTGGACGAATAGAGAGAAATTTGCATGTGTTTAAGTTTTAGTAGCTTAGGAGTTTAGGAGATCAGTGGGTTAGTGTATATATACAGTGCTGTGAAAAAGTATTTGATTTATTTTTATTTTTTGTATATTTGTCATGAAACTAATTTTAATAATACACAAAAATAACCAGAGTAAATACAGAAATACAGTTGATGATTTCATTTATTAAGGGAAAAAAAAGCTGTCCAAACCTACCTTTCCTTATATGAAAAAGTAACTGCGCCCCCACACCCGTCTCCTAAATTATGAATGAACTGTGATTAGCACACCCAGGCCTGATTAGTGTCAGACTTCTCGAAAAGAAGAATCACTTAAAAAAGAAATCACTTAAATAGAACCTGTAGAACAGTAAAAGATCTCAAAAAGAAGAACTTAGTTCTTCTGGGTTACAGCATATACTGTACAGCTGTGGGTCATCATACAGCTAATGAATTGAAATTAAATTGAACTCCCCATTATCTGATATCTAGATTATCTTTGCAGAGATCCAGCTCCAGACTGTTAATCGAGTAGGGAAGGAAAATGCAGAAACTGTACTGACCCGAGGGCAGATCTCTGAAGAAATGCACGGCTCTGTTCAGAACGTGCTATGCCGCGTCAGATCCGCAGTCACCCTCATGCGCGACGCTGTTGCTCGGGTCGAGACGCACTACACCTGGCAGCAGGTCTATTTAGGCCTCCAGGAAAAACTGCCGTGCCACGTGCGATCATTAGGTAGCACCAGGTACAGAGCACGACGCCGCGGTAGTGGGGCCAACGGCAAAGACAAGTCTCCAAACAGAGCCTGCATCTAATAAAGAGAGAGCAGCATGCGACACGATAAGCGTGCTCCCAGACAAAGTAAAAGATAAACAATAAAGACAATAAATGTTCCAAAATAAAGAAAAGAGACAAATGAAAATAAAAGAGAGGAAAAACGCGTAAAAAGGGATAACCTCGTCTCTCGGAGACGAAGGAAAGTTTATTTCAGTTACCAAAGCTCCATTCTGTCTCGAGGAGCACTCTTGCACACTCCTATTTCACTGATCTCCTCTAAAGCACTGCACTATGGCTCTTACTTTAATTATTACATCTCCTGGCGCGGCAGTTAAACCCACGCCACGTAACAGAAACCTAGAACCACTGGTATTTAGTGAAAAAAAACCTATATAAAGGTTATAGTTATACTACTTGCTAACAATGGGGTGGATAAGAAAAATGGCTGACTAGTGACAACATTTACAGCGGAACCACTGTAATTTGAGTAAATTGTAAATGAGTAAATTGCGGAGTGTTCCGCAAAATGAGCAAGGATTTTAAAGAAATTTTCACTTGAAAAACGAGCAAGTCTTGGTTTATGAGCACCGAGTATCATGAATCACGCATGCGCTTCTTGTTTTCATGCCGAGCGTCACGTGATCACAACTGAGTCAACATTTTTTCTCTCTCTCATGTGCTGCGGAATTGTGGGTAATCGTCTCCCCTGCTGGGTCTTAATGCTCGTCTCTCACTGGTATAATCAACATCCGTGCACACGTGTACTGTTTATTATAACACTGTGACCATGTGTGTGTGCGTAAAACACATTTTATTTTGTTTGTAAGTGCGTGTGTACAGCGCGCGCGTACTGTTTCTTATAATACACGTATGTCCGTGTGTGTAAAGTCTCATTAGAGAGGTTAAAGATCCATTTTCTCTCTCCCTGTGCTTCAGCCTGTTGTTATGTGTGTGCACGGCGCAACTAGACACCATGCCCCTTCACACACACACTCTCTCGCCTTTACACCCCACCCCCACCCCCTCTTGGCTACACACACACACACACACACACACACACACACTCTCTCTGCTCTACACAGAACCACTGCCCTGTCACGATTCTTTTCAAAGGTAAAGTGCAGGTTCATTTGTTTGCTTGTTTTACTTTACAGCAGTTATTCGGTTAGTATGCGCTCACATGAGTCATTAGCCATGTTCCTTGCAAATTCTTCTGACAAAACAGTCTTTCCGTTAATGTGTGTGTGTGTTTGTGTGAAATTCAAATAAGAGAGGAGAAAGTTTTACTGTGTAAGATGAGAAGGGAGAGATGGGAGGGGCTGATTCCTCCTCTCCGCTTACTTTAGATTCTCACAAACACACACACACACACACACACACACACACACACACACACACGGCACGTAAACGGAAACCTTTACCTGTCTGAATTTATTTGTACTATTTTTTTAAAGGTAAAGTGCAGGTTAATTTGTTTTAGTTTTACTTTATATTTTGTATTAATTATTTTTATGTATTTATTTTTTTGGGCTGTGGAATGAATACTTTGAGATTCCATTATTTCTTATGGGAAAATTTTCTTTGATATACGAGTGTTTTGGAATACGAGCCCGCTTCCGGAACGAATTATGCTCGTAATCCGAGATTCTATTGTACATCTTAATGCGTCGTTTAAATATGCGACCAGAGCTATGAAATCTGAACAGATCAGATGTTTTCTTTAAAAAAAAACACACAACGTTGTCAAGTTGTTAATCAGATTTGATAAACCACAAAGCATCTGTTAGTTCATATTTACAAAAACTTATCTTTTTCTTATGGTTACAGCATTTCTCCAAACACATATTTGGGTCAACTGAAAACCTTTAAGCAGTTCTTCCATCAGGTGACAACACCTGCTTTAGACAAAAAACAAAACTACTAAAGCAGGTAATAAGCAGATATGGAGATACACCATATGGCCAGATGCTTGAGGAATACTGATCATAACACTTCCAGGTGCTTGTTGAAGATCTCATTCCAGATTGAGCTGATGTTTTAAGAACACCGCGCCTCTTTGGAAGAGCAAAAGCCCCAACAGCAGTACTGAGAAGGTCTGGTGTTTTCCGATTCATCACTTTTCACTGGTTGAAGTGTGAAAAAGTCTGCGTCAGCTTTGTGTCTTAATCTGCCTCTTTTTGTGCGAACTGGAGCAGGTTTGGATGAAGAGAAATCATAATGCTACAACATACAAAGACATCCTAAAGAATTACGTAAAGATGTAGGAATATATGAGTATAATGGCCAGTTGTTCACATAATTTTGGCCACATCATGTATAAGTGGAATTTATATACAGGATTTTTGAAAAATATATATTATTTTTAATATATATATATTTCATAAATATTCCACCATGTTTTGAAACTGAAACATTTTTTCTTTTTTTTCCTTTCTTTTTTTAAGTTAAATTACACACAGTACAAGAGCGCAAGTATGTATTGACTGATATGAGGTTCCTTCTGCAACATCTCATGACCTTTTCAGAATTATACAACTCGATCTGTGGGCTATGTGTTCCTCTTTGATCTGTTTTATTGCCCTCTGGTACGTTACATTGCAAAAATATGGAAGTGCATTTATTCACTTCTGTATGCTGTGTTTCAAGCATGAAATCAACCTTGTCTGGAATAAGGAGTTTTAGTGGGTTGGCTAAGCTAGTACATTTGCGATAAAGGTGAAATTCTGACAAATGACATTTGGTTAGACTCAGACATATTTACAGACTTTAAATGGCTATTAATTATGTCACTTTTTCACGCATACATGCGTATATTGAGTTTTTCGGGTCTGATTGATCAAACTGGGTGGATAATTCCCCCCCCCCTAATTAACTGGTGAGAGAATAGCTGTTTATACCGAAGGGATGACAGGAAGTAACTTTCATCATAGACATGCAATTAAACATTTAATCTAACTCTGAACAATTAAAAATCACAACTTGTTTTGGCAAAATGCCTCTTGTATGAAGCAAATCCTACATCTTATACTAGTGCGATTATACTAATATAGTCTACGTCGGTGTAATAACAGCCTCGGTTTTTGCGTATTATTCCGTACATGTTTGATATATTGCATTGTTTCCCAGTCTCAGTCTTGATGTTTTCCATAGACGCATGTTTTAAAAGCACAAATCAGCAAAATGTGCATAAAAATCTCATTTTCTCAAAAATCTCAAGCTGTTTTTCATTTTCATTACACTGGACATTTACAGTGTTATTGGTAGCAGAGATAGTCACTGTTAATTAATGCTTACTTTACAGTAAAGCTGTATGCATTGCACAAATATGAGAAGAACATGGTTATATTGCAAGTTATGTTGCTGTTTTATTTTTCCGTTATTAATTAACTAAATCATCTAATAAAGTTTATTTAATCAATAATTTCATAATTTGTTTATTTAATCAATAATTTCATACTTTCATATACTGTATATCAAATATAACAATACAAGAGACCCCGGGGAAGACCCAGGACACGCTGGAGGGACTATGTCTCTCGGCTGGCCTGGGAACGCCTTGGGGTCC
>JAOTQY010000020.1:6574751-6588303 GCA_026413445.1 Dolichallabes microphthalmus | reverse complement strand
TTTTTGTTTTGGCAGCGGTCCAGATTTAACCGTATTTGGGTCCGGATGCGGACCGGAGTCTGCCTATTGAGTACCCCAGTTTTAGACCAAATAACGATATAAGATCAAGCGCTTGTTTTTCAAGGCTCTAATCCAGACTGTGAAATGGGAAATGTCTTGGGTAATGCATTCTCCCCATGATTGCACTGACATGCTTCTGCATAATGCTTGTCTCTGTTACGCTGATCACCTGAATCGAAATTTCAGGTCATTTGATAGATGGAGTTTGCATGGCGGATGTCTTAATAAAGCGGTAAGATTGCTAAGTCAATAGTACTCATGGTTGATTGCGTTTTAATTGGTAATCTGCTAAAGGTTAAGTCAGTCAGTATTTTGTTGAAGCTCCTCTCATGCTGGCATTTTCATAAAATCTGTGAAACCTGCACTTACCCTTCTCTAAACTCTCTTTTTATCAAGAAATACTTATAGTTGATGACAAATGTGTCTATGCATTGTATGTTTGCCTCTGATTGAACAGTGTTATTGTCATGTGACATGTCGTTACAGGTCATAGCAGAGGTCTTGGGGAAATAATTTTTGTAACAAATTAGAATTTTACACTTATATTTTCTTCATACTTAACAATTAATTTACCTAGACTTAAAACTTTTGAATTTATATTACAACATCCTAGAATTATACATACACAGATAGATCAATATAAATATAAAATACGAGTATAATGGAAACTGATATTTTAAGAGCAGTTTAAAGTTTGTCTAAATAATATTTCTGCATTTGTTTCTCTTCTCTGCTTCCCCCTCTGCAGGTCTGCTACATGAGAGTTTCACAGACGAGCCAGAGAGCCTGGTTACTCTAAACTTGCTGGTGGTAGCAGCTGTTTCCGCGTTCTCCACTGGGGCGGCGCTCTCTGGCTTGGCTGTGTGTTGGATTATGAGCCAGAAGCACCGTCATTGCTCTAGGAGTGAAACTTCCTCCTCGGGTAGCCAGCGCAAGAGTGAAAAGGAGTGCAGCATGTTGGGGCCAAGCACCAGCGGCTCAGTGCTGAGCGTAACAGATCGGCCACGCCCACAGGGCGAAACACTGTTCGTGATGCCCAATGGGTGGACGAAGGCAACGGATCTGGACCCAGGATTGCTGCCTACACCTGAGCAGACTCCGCTGCAGCAGAAACGCCCTGTGCCATCGCTCCGCCTCTCCGACTCAGGCTCTGGCTGGGACCAGAGCCAGACCTACCTGAACTCGGTAGGCACCCAGTGTCCTCCTCCACCACCCTCTGCCATCTTCCTCAGCTCTAAGCTCCTTAGTGACAGGCGTCATGAAGAGGTCATGGAGCGCCAGCGCTATGTTTCTCTCTCCAAGTACCGTGAGCATGGCGCACGGCCAGGTACTCTGCTGCGCAAATCAGCGGGTGACTACAACTACCCAATGACGCCTCAGGACTCGCCTGACAGGAGGCGGGTGGTGTCCGCGCCCAGCACACAGATGGAGTACACCGGCGAGGCTCTACGCTGGACCCATGAGAACTATGTCTTCCATGCCGTGCCGACCCCGGGACATCGCTACGCCACAGGCGGCGGGCATCCACCAAGCCTCGCCCGCACCGTCCTGCACGGCTCACGTGGCCTCATGGACCTGGCAGATTTCAGCCACCTTCTGGGCAAGGGAGGCAACGAGCGTGCTCCTTCAGGGCAGTGAAGAAAGCAGAAAAGAAAAGATCTGTGAAAAGGAAGGAAGCAATGCAGTAGAAAACATGCAGAGTGTAAAGCTTCAGAGCTACTGCAGTGCCAGCAGGAACTGGCCAACATCTTTCTTTTTTTTCCCACCATTTTTCTTGCTGTCTCTCCTCTCTTTCAGAGCTCCTTTTCAATCTTGTCTGGATCCCTCAGTCATGCTAAGATCAATCACTGGAAACGGTCTTCTCTCTTCCTCATAGCTGAAGTTCCCACAGAGGAGTGCAAGCTCACGCACGCACACACGCGCGCACACACATGCACACACAGCTTCCTCAGTCCACCCGCGCAGTCTTGCTAGTTGTCTTAACACATACGGCAAGTCCTTCATCAGAACCAAGAGAGCAGCATCATTTGTGACTGCAGCAGCGCTAATGACGTCCATATCTATTCCCAAACACACACACACACACACACACACACACACTCTCTCTCTCTCTCATCATTTAGAGAATGTGCTGGCGTGTTCTCGTTCACTGGGGATTTCTGAGCTGCTGGTTGTAATAAAACATTTTCAGTGAGGGTCGGTAGAGACAGCGCAGAGGCATCGATTCCCGCTGCAGTCTAACCGTGGCGTATACCTCAGCCTATCTCATTTTCTTTGGTTTTATAAATTGCTTTTTGTTTTACAGTGTTGAACTCACTTACGTAGCATCACCGCTCCTGACCCACGATGCAGTGCCACACATCAGCAGTATTCATGCTGGCAGGACATATACAAGAAGTCGAGAGCAGTGCATCTCCTTGACTGCACATGCAAGCGTGCTTGTTTTCAGAGTGGAAAATACGGGAGAGAGGATGATCCCGGTTCATCCGCTAACTCTGATTTTCTGTGAGGCTACCTTACAGAGGGACAGAAAGGGAAAGACAGAGCATGGAAGATTGAGCGAGATGACACAGATGACCCTCTGAAAGTGTTCTTACATGTTGTACGTTTCCGTGTACAGTTGTACAGTGAATTACCTGCTCCGACCTGGACTGTGGACAAACAAAGCGGTACTAAAGGAAAAAGAAGCGCTGACCTTCAGCTGAAAGTTCATATGAAGAATATATAGACTATATAGACTATATAGACGCGTTCGCTGTGCGCTGAGTTTATCTAAGCAGCGTCTGAGAGAAGAAGAGACGAAATTAAACTCTCTTCATCTCCTTAGGGGAAGAGAGGGACAAATAAGCAACGGAGCTGAGAAAGATTGTGCCAAATGAGGACCGTTGATTGGATTACCCGGCGCAAGATGTCATTAAATATTGAGTGTTCCAGAGACTCTTCAGCCTGTACTGTATTATAACCCATTTTGTTGGTTGCTTCATTCCATGTTTGTTCTCATTAATAGGCTCTGTATTTTCTTTTGTCATGAAAAGACATTTGTTTGAGAAAAAGGTCAAAATTTACATGCTTTGAACAGGTAGTCGCTCCGTCAGCACAGGAGCGGAAAGGGGGCA
This sequence comes from Dolichallabes microphthalmus, assembly GCA_026413445.1. Taxonomy (NCBI): domain Eukaryota; kingdom Metazoa; phylum Chordata; class Actinopteri; order Siluriformes; family Clariidae; genus Dolichallabes; species Dolichallabes microphthalmus. Next base: position 6,585,127 of record JAOTQY010000020.1, on the reverse strand, counting down.
TGGTGTATTCGATAATTATACAAAGTAAAAAACTAAATCAAACTAATATATACATATTGCATATGTGCAAGTGCCACTGATAAGAATAAAGAAACTGAAGCATTTTACTCAAAACCTACTTATGATAGAAGTCTAAGGATAGTTGACGAGACTTCTGTTAGTGTTACCAGGACAATCAGAGTAGCTTGATGATTGCACGGATGCAGCTAAACATTTAGGAAAGTATAAATAACTAGAATCTGGTTTTACAGTACAGTCGGGGGACAGCTACATAGGGACATGGGCTCCTGAGTGGCTCAAAGGGAGAGAGTTTGCCCTGCCATCTGGAGGTCGCAAGTTCAAATCCATAGCCAGGAGTCCTAGGGAGCAAATTGGCCATGCTCTCAAGGGGGAGGGGGTGTCATATTTGCACTCCGACATTAATCATAGCCGATCATAGGGGACTGTGAGCTCACGCCGGCAGATGGCATCAGGTAGATCTCTTCCCTGCATGTGAGCAGCAGTTCAGTCGGCTGGGTGTCACGTCTGCCGGAAGAACCACCCGAAACTGTTGCATGATTAGTTATGAGTAAATTAGGGAGGAATTCCCTTTTTTCATTAAAAACTCCATAAGTACAGCTTTGGTCTATCTTAAAGCTTTACTGTAACAGTATCAGTTGTATTGAATTTGAAGTCCGTGAAGATTGTAAACCGGCTCATCGTTAGAGTTCAACAACTGCCGTTACACTCTTATTGTAAGTCTGTATACAGTAATGTGTTTTGTTCTATAAATTATTCTAAAATTATTCTCTGTGGTATTTGTACATATGCTATAATCATTCGCACAAAAAGTTGAGATGTAACCTTTTCTTTCAATAATTCCTGGAGTACACTCATGCAGAACAGTGTGAGATTTCTGAACATATGGATAATCTGCATAATGCATATGTAATTCCCGTGCATTTACTGAATAGTTTCGAAATCAAGCACGCTTCGATGAAAAACACACATACGCCCAGGCGCACAGAAAACACCTGCATTTTCAGTGTCCTGCTTCTTGGGGGAGGATTCACTCTGGTGCATTCATGGTTCGTTCTACTCTTTAAAGGTTAATTCTTTAAAGATGCGTGATATTGGAGCCATATGGCTGGGGTTAGGGAGAGTGCGACCACACACCCACACACACACACAGGAATCTCCACAAATATATACACTGTCACATGCAGCACCTGTGAAAGTGCAAACTGTGAAAGTACAATGTATGCTCACACACGCACAAATCAAGTTTGCTTCAAGATGGCATGCATCTGGAAGGATTGCTGGCTTGCAGATACGAACACACACACGTGCAACAAGACCATGGATGATTAAGGGAGTGCATTATAAATGCGATTTGAACAAGTTTCAAATAAAATGATAAGGATAAAATAATAAGGAAAAGGAAATCTTGAGGATGTGAGACAGACCACTGATAGGTCAGAATATCATGAAGCTGCAGTTCCATTCATGATGCTGCATTTGCACAGAAGCTTTACATATTTTTATGAAACAGTCACACACACAGGAGAATATACAGCTACTGAATATGCCATGGTAGATAAATTTGCCATGGTATATGGTTTTTCCGTTGACATTGTGGTGACCTGGTATGGATAATGAAATCACATGGAGAGAAAAGTGACTATCATATATAATCTTAATTTTTCTGAACTTTCTATTTTTTATTAAAAGAAAAGGAAAATCAGATCAGTCAGTTTTTTTTTAATAAACTGTCTTGAAACGATCCTCTTAAAGGTGCAGTATGTCATTTTCAAAAGTGTTTCTGGACCTGAAATAATCATGTAATATCAAAGACATTCTAGAAAAAAACAACTGTGATTTAAAAAAAAAAACTGCCATGCAATTGATCTGGCTAGTTTTTGTTTGTTTGTTTGTTTAATTTTAGGTTTAGGATTATAATTTTCTGACCATGAAATAAGCTCCACCCCTTAATGTAATTGCAGCCTGTAGGATATAAAATAATCAAACTAAAGATCAATCAATATTTTTACATTAAATTAATAAAGTGTCATTCTTAAAGGTGCAGTACAGTATATACATTTTAAAAGTCTTTCTAGACCTTATATAATTATAGAAAATCCAAAACGCATAGAAACTGTGAGTTGCAATACTGCCATACAATGGATCTGTTTAGGTTTTTCCATTAGAGGCTTAATAGATTGTTTACATTTTTTGATCCTTTAAAATGAGTCAGTTTTATATATTCTAGTTATTTCAAGACTTGTATCAAAATGTTTCAAAAGTTAATACTGAGATATAGTACTGTGCAAAAGTTTTGAGCCACCCCTCATTCCTTCATTTTAAATAAAAACATGTTGATTAAATTAAAGAAAAGTTTTATTGCGACAGGCTGCAAAGTGCCGAAAAATTGGTTTCTTTTATGTAACAACCTCAGCAGCAACCTCATTTCCCCTCTCGTCTGTTCCAACCACTCAGCATTCAGCATCACCAGTATACTGATCATCTGCACCTGATTCCCATTGGTTCAAGCTTTAAGTTTTCTAAAGCTTTAATACTTTATAGGTCACTTTGTGGCTTAACAAGCAAAAAGTATTCCACTGAAAACGAGGAACAAAAACATGTCAAAAATGAGAACAAAGAAAGTCCTTTAGGAACCCTGGAGAACTATTCCTAAAGGCTGCATTAAAAGATGTCTGACTCTTTACAAGCAAAATATAAAGGAATGAGGGGTGATTCAAGACGTGTGCACAGCACTGTATATCAAACACCATCATACTGGATTGGAAAAGCAAACTTTTCCCGAAATTGTATATACCGTAAATGGAATTTCTCTGTTCTGTGATGAGATTTAAGCATATTTCAATATTCTTTGGATCAATTCTGCAACATGACATACTCGATGTGCCAAAATGTTACACGTTACTCAACAGGATGCCGTTTGTTTCAAAAGACATTGACTTTGTCATCAATGGTGTAATTTGTTTCAACTTTTCTTTCAAACTCTTGGTGTGTTTTTGTAATCATGTACACCGATGTGTTTACTTCCTTTTGTGTAGCATGCCTGCTGCATTGAAGGTTGGAAGTGCTGTTGTATGGTAAATCTGTTCAGCCGGCCTTTACCACAACTGCCATATTGTTACCTCAACTCGAGGCACTCGACTTCACTCCGGGACGGCACAGCAATGAAGCCTGATCGTGGATCAATAACACTACTGTGTATATAAGCACAAGAGCGTTTTATTTTTGGGATCTGAAAAGATGGCTAGTTTACTCAGCCATGTGACACTTTTTTTTTTTTTGGAGCAGTGTCTGAATCATCCAGTATTGATTTGAACCCAGGAACCTTGGACTACGTTTTTCCCGGGAGAAGAAAAAAAAAACTTTTATTTTCCCCTCATGTCGTTCTTTTTTTCTTTTGTAATTTTGGATGACTCAAAATTGTGTGACATTTTCCGACAGAAGGGACAAAAATGGTCCGAATGGTGACTCAAAGAATTGTACATAGATGAAAAAGTGAAGCAACACTTGATCTTGTTTTCTCATCCATGTGTACAGAAGATACATGTATGCAAGTGTACAAGACAAATGCTTTTTTTGTATTAAAAAAAAGAAATCACCTGTGTATACACGTATTTCAAATAATACACACATACATATAGAAACACACACACTACTCGAGATGTTGGCGTGCACAGACTTATTTTGATCTGTAAATCGACATGGATATTTTATCATTCTAATAAACACAATGGATTGTTCATTTTTGTGCGTCCTGTGAAAATCGTTAAATCGTGCTGAAATTTTAAGGCTTTTTTTTTTTTTTTTTTTTACACTTCAGCATAATAGAAACTGGACAGAGTGAATCGATGTGCATCAGGATGACACTGAGTGGTAAACAGAGGCCACTACAGGACAAGTGTGAGCATTTCTGTTGCTATGGAGATCCAATCCTCCGTCACCATAGCAGCATGGATGTGATTTTTTTAAAGAATAGAAAATGGTGCTGTTTTGAAAGATCGTCAAATCCAAGCTAATTAGATCGCCGTTACTCATGCGACACATAATTAACACTAACAACGCTTGACTTGTCCGAACTGGCATTATGCTGTGCGCATTTAAACTCTCTGATTTGTAGAAAAAGCCATTTGTTTTTTTGCAAAAGGACATCAGAATCAGAACTTTGAGTCACAGGGAACTTTCCATTATTCAACACTAGGCAAAGCATCGCTCTGTCATTAGCCCATTCTTTCATCCCGCATTAACCAGAGGAAAAAAAGAATAAATCTGCCGCATTTTAAGATATGTTCTTGTTCCATTATGCAAATGTTCTGGTAAAGAATCGTATTTTACAAAACAGACCTCGTTATTAAGTGCATTAGAGCAAGGACATCTGGTCTTCATTAGCACATTTTCAGCAATACTCATATTGAGAATATATTAGCTAAAGAAATCCAAATATATACAGTATGAAATGCAAGCCGAGATGGTTTTGGTTGTTGAGGCTTCGACCAGGTTGCTGTTTTTATAAAACGTCCAAAACACAATATAGTACTGGTGCTGACTTAATTTCTTTTATGTTTTACATATAATACAAAAATGTGTGTGACAAAGTAGTAAAAGTATTTCTGAAGTTTATGTAACATATACATATACATTTATTGATTCCATAAAAATTTCAAGTTGCTAATTCCAGCCTTTTGGAGGGATGATTTTATATATTTGTCCCCAAAAATGGCCATTTTATTACATGTTATACTGTCTTGCTTTAAATATAATAATAATAATAATAATAATAATTAAAATGTTAATTATTCATATTTCTTTGAGTATTGATACTAAAATTGGTGTAAGCTAGAAGTATATGACCTGTAAAAATTTTTGTTTAAATTAAAGCAATCTGGTTTTAGGCAAGAGTTTAAAAAGCTAAAAATCTGTAGTGTCTGTAACCATGTCAAATTCATGCTGCAATATCTTAACAATTTTCCGCTTTAGCATAATACACTTTTTCAGAGAAAAAAAAATATAAATTGAAATATAAATTGATCAAGTGTCATCTGATTTACAGTTAAGATCATTGAAAGGTTTGAATTAAAATGTACATATGTACATCAAAGGGCATGAAATTGTATTTAGCAAATTTAGCAAAATTTGTTTGCATATTTACCAAAAAACGAAGCGTGGATCAGGAATTAAGATGTTGTAAGTATTATGAAAAATTATGGTATATGATCCTATCTGAAAACTCACTTTTTCATTTAGATGAGACACTTTTTAGCACCAATACTATGTTTTGGCTGTAAGCAAGCTACCAAAGTTTAGGAGAAATTGGCATTAATGTCTTGGACTAATTCAAATGTACGTTTTAAAAATATGTAAATCAGTACTGAGGCGGCACGGTGGTGTAGTGGTTAGCACTGTCGCCTTGCACCTCCAGGGTCTGGGTTCGATTCCCGGCCAGGCTCCATTCCCGTCTCTGTGTGCATGGAGTTTGCATGTTCTCCCCGTGCTTGGTGGGTTTCCTCTGGATTACTCTGGTTTCCTCCTACAGTCCAAAGATTTGCAGGTTAGGCTAATTGGCGTTCCCAAATTGCCTGTAGTGTGTAAATGAGTGTGTGTATGTGTGTGTGCCCTGTGATGGATTGGCACCCTGTCCAGGGTGTACCCTGTCTCGTGCCCTAAGCCTCCTGGGATAGGCTCCAGGACCCCCGCGATCCTGAACACAGGATAAAGCTGTATAGAAGGTGAGTGAGTGATAAATCAATAATGATTGACTTTATCATAGTTGTGGAATTTTATCTCAGGGATATTGGGTTTGAAGGAAAAATACATATTGGAAGACATGCTAGTCCATCATAGGGACACACTGGACACATATTCACATGTACATTCCTACATAGGAGGAATTTACTGTCTATCCAGTCACTTACCATCATATTGTGCATTGGATAGAAATAGAGAACCTGAAGGAAACCCATATAACCACTGATAGATAGTAACCTAGCTAAAACTGACCAGTTACTGTCTGCCAAAACACAGGCTGAGCTGTTTAATTGACCAACTTTATTTTACAGTTATTCATGAATAACTGAGCAATAAATGTTTCTTTAATTGCTTATTATTGCTTTATTTAAAACAATCTGTCAGAAATGATCAGCATCCACCAGCATCGACTAGCTGATAAAGATGGTGTACTGGCTTGACAAGAATAAATTGGTATTTTCAGCCAAAGAAACTGAGTTTAAGATTGAGCTGGAAACCCTGGAGCTGTGATCCAACATCATGGAATTTCTCTGGTTAAAAGAAGGTGTTCCAAGAGTGCTTCTAATTATTATAACCACACTGGAACGTTTCACTTCATGTATCACGATGGCTGATTATCAGCATGGCTGCGATTATGTACTGTACCGACTCACCTCATGGGCTTGTACCTACAGACAAATGAGACCTGTGCTGATATTCAGTATAACCGCACCTTGCCTACATGATATTGCTTAATTACAAAATGTGAAAGGATATACACGTTGGCAATCTTTTCATGAACACCAGTACCCCTGCTTGTACATCCTCAATTATTTAATGTGGCAGCAGTACATTTCATATTATTATAAATGTCAGGAGAGAATAACCAGAGTGGTTTAAGCTGATAGGAAGTCCACACAGTTCCTTAAATAGCTTTTGTTTTGTAATCTTCAACCTTTCAGCTTTAATGAAATTCCTCTTCTTACTTAAAAGGAGTGCAACTTAATGTGGTCTCTCGCTGTTGTAACCTATCCGCCTGATGATCTAAGATGCTTAACATGACTGCAAAAAGCAATTGAGTCACTGTTCCCACACCCTCATCAGCCAAATATTTCCATATGCTGAAGAACCACTTTTTTACCCATCATTCTGTCCAAAGGTCATGGTGTGTGACTGACCTTGGAGATCAGCAGTTACTGAAATTCTCATGTGGCACCTGCAACCATAGCATATCAGAACTGGGACAAAACAGGTCCAGCACATATTATTGTGCTTTTCTGTAGAATTCTGAAATAATTCATATGATCAAGTTTATAATCCGAGCCAATAAGCAAACAATACAAAAGTAGTTTTTTCACTCACTCACTCACTGTCTAGACTGCTTTATCCTGATTACAGGACGGCGGGGGACTCTGGAGCCTATCCCAGGAAACTTCGGGCACAAGATGGGGGACAGGGTGCTAACCATCGCAGGGCAAACACATACTGTACACACACAAACCAACAAGGGAAAAGTCTAACTGGTGTGTTTAAGCCCGGGCCTATACAAAAATTGGAAAAAATAAAATAAAATAATGACTAAAACGTGTATTGTGCACAATAGATTCCCTTATAACTGAAGCTCTTGACCTCCGTTTTCATGAGTTATCTGTGGTACTGCTATGTGATTGGCTGATTGGATAATTGCATAAATGGATAAAGCATTTGTGTAGGTGCTCCAATTCAAGTGAGTCAGTGAGTGTATACAGTAATTCCAACATAAATAAACAATGTGGATTTGCTGAGTATTGTTGAGTGTGCTTTAAGTGCAAGTTTGGTAGTTCATTATTTATTAGACATGTAGACATGTAGTGTTTAGGAATTTCGTTTTTGTGCATTTATGTCGTTTTTGATGACCACAACAACAATAAGTCCATTAGGAGCCTCATGTAAAATGAGTGCACTATAATAAGTTAACTGTACAGTGGACACAGCAGGTAAAGGGCTTTTAAAGGTCATCAACACAAATAAATAATGTATTTTTTTTGCTTGTTTTTTTTGCCCCAAGCAACTCAATGTATGATCATTACTATGACCTGCAGAGTTGTAATCAATCAAATGACCACAAGAGGGCAGACTGTCATTAAATATATCTATTAAATTTTATTGCCATTTCTAACCATCAACTTATTATTATACAAATAATTTAGTGAATATATTAATGACTATACGTTATTATGTAATGTATTATAAAATGTAAATGTTATATCTTTATTCGACAGCACAATACAAACATTAAAAAATATATACTGTATATTTCAGATGAAGTGAAAAGAAAACTTTATCTTTATTAACATTTATTATACCTGTACACTGTAAGGCTAAATGCATGGGGATAAACCTCTTAAGAGCTCCTGTCACACCCATTGCTAACAGGTCGACAAATTCAAGTGCAAAGCCGTGAAACTGACACAGAAACCAACTGGTTGAACTGAAAAACTCAGCGGCTTTAAATGTGGCACTGTCACAGTCTGCCACATTTTCCAGCTCGTGACATTTCCACCTTGTTGAATCTGCCCTGGTAAAATCCAACTGCATTTACTGTGAAATTGACACGTGTAAGAGCAACATCAGCTAAGCCACAAAGTGGTCAAAGGCACTAAAAGTGAGACTTTACAGCAAGTGCAAAAATGTCTGTACCACATATGCTCGATTTTTGTGACAGATATGACATGGAATGCGATTCTCTCTTTTCTGTATCTAATTAGATGCACAGTATACAGCATGAAACCAGGTTACTATAAACCTATGTATAGAAATAGGTTAATAATGAACCTGTGCCTAGAGGTAGGTTTACATCGGTTTACATTCACGGTGCACAGTAGCAACCGGGTTATAGAATAAAATCAGTTTCTTCCACTTTTTAAACTCCACCTTAAAGATTTCAAATATGCAGCATTTGTTGTGTAGCTGACCACTAAGAGAAAAAAGTTACATGAACTTCATATACCAATAATCATTATGCCCTGCATTTTTATGTCCTCTTGTTTTCCTAAGGATTATTTTTAGGGTCCAAGCACCAAGCACTATACATGATATATGATGAATACATACATGAGAATAAGATATTATAATTTTTATCAAACTAGGCCGCCGTACTATCTTTTGTCTCTGAAAATTTTTTTCAACAAAAAGTAATATCCCACAGAATCTAGGCAGCAGTTTGTTGTTGCTAACCACTCAGCAACATCATAAAAAACATGAAATGTATGCTGGTCACTAAAAATGTATCTAAACACATAACCAAGATGGATCGGGGTAAAGCACACTATGAATACAATCATGTTTGCTGTGATTATGGCGACAACACTTTTCCTTCTGTCTATAATTTCCTCCTCTGAGTGCTGATGGATTTTCTTTAATGACTTTAGAATTGTCCTGATTGCTTGCGTTGAACAGGTTATGATGATGACAATCGGCACAAGATACCCAAGAATCTCCAAAACCAATAAGAACGTTAAGGTCATCTTTTCACAAGGTTTGCGCGAATAGCAGGTCTGAAGCTTTTCTGGAAGCATATTTCTTAAAAAAATTGTGCAGATTATTATTACTGCAATCCAAATAAAAGCACATGTCCCTCTTGCTATCTTCATTCTCCTGGCCTCTGAGGCCCTTGAGGTTTGGTTTTGCATAGGGAACATGACGGCTACGTAACGATGGATGCTGATGGCTGTGATTGTGAAGATGCTAACATACATATTGATGTAATGCACACAGATCAGAAATGTACAAAACATCCATGGGGACATCGGGGAGTAGGTGTCGAATATGCGGACGGGCAGGAAAAGGGTCAGTAAGAGGTCTGCTAGCAGGAGGTTAAGCATGTAGATGTGAGTGTCCGTCCACTGGGGTATGCGCGTGAAGCACCACAAGGATGAAGCATTCAGGACGAGGCCTAAAATGAACACAGGTGTGTAGGCCGCGCGTTGGAATGTTACATGAGCCACATCAGACGCATTCAGCACCAGACTGCAGTTAAGATCCATTACCTGAAACAAAGGAACCTGAAAAAAAGGAGATGAGACAGAGAACGAATGAAAACAGTCTATAACCTGTCAGCTTAGTAAACACCATTGCCACCAAGCGACCAAGATAAATGTATTAACATTGTAGGAAACTGGGTCCATTATAAAGAGCTAAGAAATAGTGCATCGAAAAACCATGAAAAATATATCTGCACTGTTTGGTGTTTTTTTCCCCACATTATTATTTACATCAAAATACATTATGGTGGCTTTCTAAGATAATATTCAGCAGCTCTTCACACCAAGTCATCGACCATTTTCTTCTCATTAACTTTTAGCTTTCAAGCCCCTCCCCATCCCCTTCTACTGCATACCATATGGAGCAAGTGTAACATTGGAGGGTAAGACAGGTAGAAATAGTCTGCAGGGAGTAAACGTTTTGCAAATAATTGGCTCAAAAATTGACGTGGGAACATTTGGCTAGCCAAACTCAGACCCTGCTGTTGCTGAATAAGCGATAATGATTCATTATCAGGCGGCATGGTGGTGTAGTGGTTAACACTGTCGCCTTGCACCTCCAGGGTCCGGGTTCGATTCCCGGCCAGGCTCGATTCCCGTCTCTGTGTGCATGGA
>JAOTQY010000020.1:6489372-6500236 GCA_026413445.1 Dolichallabes microphthalmus | reverse complement strand
CAAGCAATCTATGTTGACTCATACCTGTACTAACACATGTAGTCATCCTAATGGATGTCTTTAGAATGTCTTGACCTTTTGCTGTTACATGACTACCATGACGTCAGTCACAACAACAAATGGCAGAGTTTTATAAATTCGTCACTATCTCGTACCCATATTTACCATGTGTGAGCAGACCAAAAGCAAGCTGCGCATAGATCCACGCTACTACCCCAAGCAATGAGGAAAAGGACGCCCCACGTACCCACAGTAGAAACTGCATGTAGCTTAGTCTGTCAGCTTAGTCTGACAGGATACCTGGTCAGCCCACCATTGGCATTTGGGGAATTATTTGTTATTGTTATAAAATTAATTAGTAAATTTTTTAAACATATTTTAATTACCTAATTGCTAACTGAAATTAGTAGCAGTGATTTTAACTCATTATTTCCTTTCTGCCAGCAATAAACCGCTTGAGAAGGAGCATTTGTTGTGTTTCTTTGAACACTTTTGACTAAACATTCTTTGTTCATCAGTATAGAATGCACTATTTGACTTAATGTGAGAGATGCTTTGCCCTTCTGGAGCATACGTACTGTAAATACACAGGAAAAGCATACTCATGCACAGGAAAAAACATACATGCTTTTCATGCTGGATGTTTTATTTTGTTTTTTGAAAAACTTTATTATTCTGTGCAGGAGGAGGCATCTCTCTGTGTTGAGCTATGGGCAATACCAGTGACCGTGTAGCCTCAGATCGCCATGGAGCGAAAGCCCATCGTGCAGATGGTGGGGCCCATAAAGACCTTGAACCCAGCAAGATGGTGGACAGCACAGATGATCCTAACATCTTTAACACACACGGCCCTGAAGCTAAGGTATAGGAATGCAGTCCTTATAAGAGTACTACAAAGTTAATTTCAGCCCCATACATGATCCAGACCTTCAGCGTGGTCTTAATATTAAATCTAGGTGTGTTGTAACTAGGGCAGCACATGGTGTAGTGGTTAGCACTGTCGCCTTGCACCTCCGGGGTCCGAGTTCGATTCCCGGCCAGGCTTGATTCCTGTCTCTGTGTGCATGGAGTTTACATGTTGTCCCTGTCCTTGGTGGGTTTCCTCAGGGTACTCTGGTTTCCTCCCACAGTCCAAAAACATGCAGATTAGGCTAATTGACGTTCCCAAATTGCCTGTAGTGTGCCTGAGTGTATGAGTGAGTGTATGTGTGGATCGTGCCCTAAGCCTCTTGAATAAAGTGGTATAGACGACAACGAAGAATGTGATATGTGCAAGCAATATCACAGTGATTTACTACCAGTGAAGTGCAAATGAGGCATCATGCTGTATTTTATTTTCACTATAACCCCTACAATGTCATGCTGTAACTGTTAGCCTAAGATACCTTAATCTAATTATGAAGCAGGATTTTTAAACTAATCTACAGATCATGTAATTCTCATGTTGTTGATTACTGTCTTGTGTAAAGTCTGTCCAGAGCTACAATGAGTTCTATCTGTTCCCCCACAGGCTCCGGCGGAGAAGGATTTGCCTCCCGATTTGAATGATTTGGTGAAGACGGTTCCACAGGAGCGTCCGACTGTGATCCGCTGGGCAGGAGCAGGCAAAGACGTCTACATCTCTGGCTCCTTCGACAACTGGAACACTAAGATCCCACTTAATAAAAGGTAACGCATTTTGGGATGTTCTTGGGATGTTGCGATTTTGGGGTGTGATGTTATAGGGAAATGCAGCGCAGTTACTCTTCACGTCAGACATCACATTATATTGATTATTTTTCTAAAAACTAATCTTTTTTTCTCCACACAAAAGCCATAATGACTTTGTTGCAATCCTGGACTTGCCTGAAGGGGAGCATCAGTACAAATTCTTTGTTGACGGCCAGTGGCTTCATGACCCTTCGAAGGTAAAACATTATCCATAAGCGGATCGTTATAGAACACTGCAGTACTTATTTATCATTTCTTTCAGATTTCCTACAAACAATATATTGTACACACAATTCCTTACAGTTAACGTTTTGATTGTGGAACAAACGGTACGGTGGTCTTCTCTTCCATAGCCGGTTGTAACCAGTCAGATGGGAACCATCAACAACCTGATCGAGGTGAAGAAATCTGACTTTGAGGTGTTTGACGCGCTGCAGGTGGACTCGCTCGAGTGCTCTGACACGTCTGGTAAAAAAAAAACTGTCACCACCACTAGTACTCATATGATGAACTGATGTGGTTGAAGATTTGCATAATGGAACATTTCATGCTTCAAAGCACATTCAGATAAATAAATAAACAAACAAACAAAAAATTTTTGTACCTCTTGAAAGTCCTCATATGAACACATTACATCGTCTCACGTTGTCTGTCTATATAGTGGTGGCCAAAAGTATTAGGACAACACATGCCGTGTATTATAGTTCTTCCTGTGCACAAAACAGGTGATGTCACTAATTAGTTCTAGCCTGAGTCGTGGTAATTAACTGAAAAACAAGTGACCATGTGAATATTCAGCTTTTGGAGCCAAGGCCTGGGTCATCTCCAGACCTGAACCCAAACGAAAACTGTTGGATAATATTGAAGTCAAGAAACCGTCTTGTCTGCATGATCTTCAGGAAGCAATCAAGCAGGCGTGGACTGAGCAAGTGACACCAGAGGACTGCGAACGTCTTTTTGAATCTATGCCCAGACAAATCCAGCAAGAATAAAGAACTTCTTAATAAACATTCATTGTTGTTTAGCATTGTTTGTTTGTTTGCATTAAATAAATGATTTTTGTTATCTTGGTCTTCATTATTTTAACAATTTTTATTTAAACATTGAATTTCACTTTTGTCTGAATACTTATGGCCACCACTGTATACCCTTATACGATTCTCATATGAGGACCATTTAGATGTCTTTTATGGCCAAACTTCTTCCTGTTTAAAGAAAACGATTAAGTTCCTAGTTATCAGCCAATAAGGACAACCAGTGAAGCGAAATTGCAATCAATGTACACTCTAGGAGAGTCTGAGTCTCAGGAGCTGAATAGGATGTTTTTTTTTTTTTTAACCACACATTTTAAAACTGTCTAAAACAGATGTCAGTGATATACATCTTTCACCATGAAACAGCTTGAAAGTTTGTAGGGACAACAGTTTCATCATGTTACAATAGCAGTTGCAAACTTATTCATAAGCAAGCTCTATCCGAACTTCTTCTTTAGATCTGTCCAGCTCTCCTCCTGGTCCATACGGACAAGAAATGTACATGTTCCGCCCAGAGGAGCGCTTCAAGTCCCCACCCATCCTTCCTCCTCATCTCCTTCAAGTCATCCTCAATAAAGACACAAACGTTTCAGTGAGTTAAGAGGAATTCTAATACAGCAATAGTCAATTTCTTATTATTTTTGTCATGTTGAAGCTGATCTTCCTTGTGTGATAGTGTGATCCCGCTCTGCTGCCTGAACCCAACCACGTCATGCTCAACCATCTTTATGCACTCTCAATAAAGGTAGGGTAGTCAAACACTTTCCTAGATCTTGTTTAGAGGTTTTCTGTACTGAGGAGGTAGAATTGATGTTTACATTGGAATTCAATTAAAATGCTACAGTATATAGAAGGATGTACTAGATTAAGTCAGATTTCTTTTTACATCGTACATTATATATACAATGGTGGCCTGGTGGTTAGCACTGTGGCCTCCAGGGTGAGGGTTTGTTTCCCACCTTTGGGTCTGTGTGAGTGGAGTTTGCATGTCCTCCGCGAGCATTGTGCATTTCCTCTGGGATCTCCAGTTTCCTCCAACAGTCCAAAGACATGCTAGTTGATGTTTCCAGATTTCCTGTAGTGTGTCAGCAAATGTGTGCATGCTTGTGCCCTGCGCTAGATTGGCTCGAGTGTAATAATAATAATAGTTGGAATATTTTTATTAACTTGATCATACAAATTTGGCTAATTTTATTGAAGTATTTATTATTGGGATACAATACAATTTCCAGTACAGATGGCCTGATATTTTATTGGAGTGGACGGGGGTTTTCAGCACCGAACAGAGGGGCAAGCTGTGTAAGCAGGAAGCAGGAACATGTGAGAGTTTAAGCGAGTTAGGGTTATGGTTAGTAATGGGCTCAAATACAACACCATACAGAGGCAGTAAAATTGTATTGTGCACAGTAATGTTTAAACTTTGCAATCAATCTGAGGTTCACATGCATGCCGAAATGCACAGATGGAATCGTACAGATTACAGATTATAACTATGACCATGATCTGTTACACAACTACTCAACAGGGGTGAAAAACATTTAGGTGATTTGTGTAACCTGAAAATAAAGTTAAATACACATTAATCTGATCTGAATACACGGACTCTCAGGGCATAAATATTAACATAGTGGCTAAATGCAAGTGTATAGTATTAAAAAGAAAAATGTTGCCCTCTCATGTCTCTTTTTGTCTTTCTGCATCTCTCTGTCTTTCTCTAGGATGGTGTGATGGTCCTCAGTGCAACTCACAGGTATAAGAAGAAGTACGTCACCTCTCTGCTGTATAAACCCATTTGAGAGGCGACGTCTCTGCTCTATCTGGCTGGTCTTGTACTATATCCCCAGTTTGTAGTGGTCCAGATGGCCACTGTCTCACTCTCGCACGTGTGTGGGTGTATGTGTGTCCAGCATTGTATGATCAGGACTACTGAACTGTACTTCAAATCTAGTGATTGCAATCATGAGCTTTTTTTAAAAAAAAAATTTTTTTCAGCTCCCCAAAGCTATAAAGCAGATAAATAGGTTTGATGTTTTAAAGTGGATTCGGATGTTTTTAGATTGGCATTACGTTAACCGATGTTGATTTATGAATGAACATTGTGTTGTTTTACAGTTTCTAGTCCTTTATTTATTTTACTCGTGATAATCGCATGACTAAGTGTCTGCTTGCAGGATATATAAAAGGGCTGTGAGGATATACTTATATTAAGTGAGAGGATCAAGACAGAACAGGTTGAATCAGGAACATGGACAGTCACTGAAATGATATGAATTTTAATGAGGATGGCTGGAATGATTTTGTGTGTGTAGTGAGCACATGCATGCTGTTGCCTTTCACTGCGACTGCGTAAGCACTTTAACCATGTATTCACTGTGACGGGTTCAGACGGAAAGCTTTTTTCAGTTTAGCTATGCAGTTGACAAATCCCGTACTGTAGGCTCCAGCTGAACACGCACAACACGCTTCAAGACATTAGCCGAGTGAAATGTTTTTACGTATCAGCGTGGATTGTATTAGTAATTCTTGCCATTGTACGTATTACGAAAGCTGGATTACTGTATTTGTAATGAGATGATCCATGTGATCCCGAGGTCTGTTTTGTGGTTTTTCAGTACAGGTCAAAGATTTATTTTTCACCGGTTTTTCATATGACTTTGTTTGGAGTGTATTGAAATATTGACGTGTGTTTAAATCTATGTTTGATGAAACCGTTTTACTTATTCCCTCCAAAGATGCAGTGGAATGTAGTGTCTGTAAACAGTGTATTACAAAATTGGGGGGGAGGGGGAATTCAATGTAACGATACTTTGTATGTAAGGTGTGCTGTTTTGGAAATATAATTTAAACACTTGAAATTAGCTTGGAAGCTTTGTTTGTGAACAAGTGTAGTATAGTTTGTTAAGCCATGTTGTTTTTAAGTTTGTTTTCTTTTATGTTTAAATAAAAATCAAAATTGAACGGATTTTTCATTTTCTGTTCAATAATGTTCCCAAACTGCAGTTTGTTTAAAGGTGTCATATCACACCCCTACCGCAACTAACACGTTAACATAACATCTTAAATGTGTCACAGAATCTGTTTCTATTTTGGGTTCTGTAGTTTTAAAAGCAAATGAGCCACTGACCTCAGTCCTCTCACACATACCTGCCCTTTGTGGAAGTGTATTTTTGTAGCATTTTGTCAGAATGGTGAAAACAGTGACTGACAATATAACAATAATTTTTTAAAAGAAAAGCACAGACAGGGACTCTGGTGCATCCATGACATTTTATTGCATTACACAAACACAACAGTTTCCGTGGCAACAAATCAGCCTTCATTCATTATATACACATAATACAATTTTTCAGTTTCTCATGGCTGGTTATAGCATCTGTATCAGCATCTTAACAACTGTATCAGTTCATCAACAAATTCACATTTGAAAATGGCTTCACTTTGGTATTCTTCCAAACCTCATTATAGCAATTTAACCCCAAAGCCATCTCCTAGTCGAGTCATATTTTACCTGATTAAATGGGGATACTCCACCATACTCTACTTTTGAAACGATTTCCTTTTATTTCTTGCTGAGAAAAATGCTGAGAGCAAACACAGCCAGGCTTGTTGCTTCAAATATTTTAATATCTACACCTAACAACAAGCAGTAGCTAAAAGTTTTTTTGTTTTGCAGCTGAGACTGAACTATAATGGCTTTTTGCCTTAAAGGCAAGCAAAGCAACATCTTGAGGTTTATAAGAACAGCCATTAAAACCTGTGGCTTTGTGAGAGCTAGCAAAACAATGTTTTGCCTATTGTTTACCTCTAAACAATAGAACTTTACCGCCAACTCGGGAGCCTAGAATTAGCGAATTGTGCTCCGAGTACAGGATTAACACTGCGATTCAAAGTATTGCACAGCTACCCAGATACTGAACCATTGCATATAGAGGGAAAATTAGTGAAGAGAACCACACAATGACATTATAGTAAAGAGCTAATTATATACAGCACTGAAAATAAGAAACTAAAGCAAGCTCAAGCAGCTAAGGAACACCTGTGATTGGCTAGTTATATTTATTTGTGGCATCAGTAGCATCATTCTGGACACACCAGATTCCTTGCCAAAGTTTGTTACTGCATATAAAGCACACAAACCAAGGTGTGAATCTCTTTCTTTTTTTCTTTCTTTTTTTATGCTTAATTTGATGTGATGTGTCCTTGCTGTGAGAATGGTAGAAACATGATTTGGTCCTAATTTACATACTCACTCTTTAAATGAGCTTATTTAAAGAAAATCTAACATAATCAAGCAATATTAATCATTCTCATTAATGTCCGAAACAATGTCACTTTCATTTAAGATGTTAAAATGGCACTTAAATCATAAGTAATAATAAATAAATAAGAAACTGATGATCGTCTTGGCGAATGGCATGGACAAGGTAATACTTTTTAAAAAAGGGAAACTAGGAGTTCAAACTTTGGCAAGTATTGGTGAACCTCACCTTACAGCACAACACCAAGGTGATCTTTTTAGTTAGTCCCCCCCCCCACCCGCCTCGCATGCAAATACTGTCCAAGAACAATTTCAGTAGTGTTACAGAATAATACTAGTAAGAATACAAGTCATAATATTGCACTGACGGTCTTTCATTGTTACAAAACACGTAGTTCCAGTGTCAGTGAAAGCTGGCACAAGTTGCATTGCACATGCTCGTTTGAGCTCGGATTAAAGCGGCGATCAGCGACGGCTTCGACAGACAATAATGTTTCAGAACTAAACCTGATAAAAGTGTTTCCTTGCTCGGTGCTCTTTGTGAGTCGGAGCTCACTGTGAGTAGGTGTGGCACATTTTCAGTGATGGCTGCTCGAGCATTTAATGTACTGTAGGCACCGGTTAGTTCAGTGGATGACGATCCTGACGACCTGTCTGTCTGTAGCTTTTTGTAGTATTTCTTTGCCTAAAACCCCTGAGTTTCTCAATGGGATTTACTGGCAGTATGTTTAGCTGTGACGTGTGTGTGAATATATATATATATATATATATATACACACCGTATCCACTTCCCTACTTTGTGTAAAAATCTGAACACGCCCGTTCTATGTGTTTTTTGAAATTTTTTTAACATTTCACCTCTAATATCCAAATACACTCCTTAACCCCTCTAAACGTCCTATAGCAGCCAGGACACGCACGATATCCCTTTCACAAGGCAAATGTGTGTCTGACGAGTCTTTTTTTTTTTTTTTTTTTTTTTTAATCACGGTAAGGCAAAAGATCAGGGCAGGAAAATAAGGGATAAGAGGTAAATCTGAGGAAAGATGATGTAAGAGGATAAGGCAGGGGGTCAGACAGGTGGAGGTTGTTCCGGCTGGTTTTAAGACGCCGTTTAGTGAATGCACTCCCTGGCGCGCTTCTTGGCGAATCTTGGATTGGAGGTTTCCATGGCGATCGCAGCGGTCAGGCCATCCCTATCAGAAGACCCTGAATAGGCACCTTTGAGGATTTTACCTGCAAACAAACCAACAAACAGAAAAAGTAAAAATGAGATCTAAAGTATACACAGGGGAATTTACAGGTTTCAGGTTAATCAGGTACAGAGCATCACCCTGGTAAAAGAAGCAGCAATCTGAAAATTGTTAAATGTTAATGTAGAAATTAATTCGGGGTGAACAGAAACATTAGTTGGTGCCCTAGATAAAAGTAGTAAAAGCTTCAAAGCCAGACTGTGCAATTATATAATGTAATATCAATACTGAAATTAATTACGTCACTATATTTTATTGAGATATTGTGTATATTACAATAACTTCTTGTTATTTTTATTTCTTTTTAAACCAATGAATACAAATGATGAGGGGTGTTCAAGTCAAACCGGGACTGGATTTCACAAATTAATAGAACACATGTAATGAGTGATATCCCGGACATTATTCAAAAGGAATTGCAAATTACATTACATTTGCAATTGCGTTTCCCCTTTGGGGGGGGCCTTCTTTAAAATGTTTGCACCACTGTGGCAAGGAGTCTCATATATTGTGTACTATGCTTGTAGTCTTCAATCAATGTTAATCGGTTTTATGCCTTCATTTACAAGAAAATTCATCACAAGTCCTGGTTTGATTTGAACATCCCTTGTGCTTATACGCAGTGGATTTGATGTTTTTAGTTTACATGAAATTTTTAAAATTGATAAAAATAATATTTCCCCTGATTAACTTTTTAGTGTTCAGTATTTACTAATTAATTTCTTTTAAAATAATTTCGTGATATGATTATGTTGATCAAATCGCCCAACCCCTTATATATGGTGAGTTAGTTGCCTGCTGAAGAGCATAAACACAGAGTGAGTAATATGAGTAAACGGTGCGCCAGTGTTTGGGCCATGAGACCTGGATACTGATATATCCACCTCTGTAATTACAAAACATCACATCTAATGATTAATTGTATGTTGTATATGATGTTGTTGTTTTTTTGGTCTCATGACCAAATCAGTCTGTTAATCTGTTAATTAAACTGATTTGCTTTGATGTTTTGTGGATGCACATAAATGCATAGTGAACAATGAATGCTGATGGTGATGGCAGACATGACAAACTAGTAAATCATTTTGATTCATTATGTCAGATTTTCAAGATAGTTCCTGTTTCAGCTTTCTACGGTTATGCTTATGAAGTCAGTCATAAATACATGTTTTTTTATTATTATGGAAAACTTTTCTTTAGCTGAAAGTTTTTATGAGCGCAAATTCTATATTTGGTTGCACTTCTTATAAGATCGTAAAATACCCAAGAACACATTCATATTCATTCAAACATATTCAACAGGTTAACTCTTCTTGAATGGTTTCATAACAGAGTCTGAGATATTTGGGATGGGAGGAAGTCTATATCTGGCATATATAGCAATAACAATAAAATTGTCTAATTATGCTGTTGTTGAATAAAATTGTTACTTTGAGAAAATCAGATACACTACGGCTACCATTATGAGCATCTATGTCTGTCACAGGCTTTAAGACAGAACTGACAGGATGAGGAAGTGATGTCATGGGGAAGCAGTGAAGTCAGTGCAAGCACAAGCACGGCATGACACGGCACAGAACGGACTGTTACCATGGTAAAGGGAGGAAGAGGAGGAGCTTAAAGAAGAAATCCTGAGCTCGTTCTTCTGGATTCACTCAGCAGAAAGAGAGAGAGATAGAGAGAGAGTCCAAGAAAGTAGGAGCAAGAGACACAAAATGAGGACACCAAGACAAACAACTTTAGTGTCTCTCATGCACACAGGGATGTATAGGCAGATTAAACTCCAATGAAGCTCACTGCTTACCTCCAGATTGGCTCTGGCTTTTTTCAGGACATCTCGAGTCCTGGACACTGAAACATGTAAGAAAAAGCGGAATTTACTTGCGAGGACCTCACGCACTCACCTCACACATCTCATGTCACTTTAATCTGCCGACTGTGTGATTAATGCAACTTCTCATTATAGTGTAATGCAGGTGTGGACTAACATTGGCTGACGATGAAGGTCTCCATGCTCTCTTTAGTGCGGCTGGTGCTCCTCAGCCTCTGTATGGTGTTTTGCAGAACCTCTTCCTGCTCCGCTATCCTCATTCGCAGCGACTGGATCTCTTCCTTCATCGACTGCTCCTGCACATACACACAATTTCTCATTTGTAGTTTACACTTTACACTAATGCTATGATACAAACAGCAAAACTGCGATGTCAACTTGTTCTGAAGGAGGCAGAAGCACTGACTTTCTGGAGATACTGGGCGGAGCATTCGCTGCTGGGAAGCGCTGCTCTCCAGAACATCTTGAGCAGAGACACGGCCTCTTCCAGAATCTGCCTCAGTGTCTTGGTGTTAGCTAAAAGTGTCTTCAGACTGGCATAATCCAGAGCCTAGGACATTAGGCAGAGATAATCATTACATCATACTCTACAGTGGGTTGCAAAAGTATTTGGCCCCCTTGAACTTTTCCACATTTTGTCACATTACAGCCACAAACGTGAATCAATTTTATTGGAATTCCATGTGAAAGACCAATACAACGTGGTGTACACGTGAGAAGTGGAACGAAAATCATACATGATTCCAAACATTTTTTTACAAATAAATAACTGAAAAGT
>JAOTQY010000020.1:6406901-6418306 GCA_026413445.1 Dolichallabes microphthalmus | reverse complement strand
AGAGACGAGCATTAAGACCCAGCAGGGGAGACGATTACCCACAATTCCGCAGCATAAGAGAGAGAAAAAACTTTCTCAGTTGTGATCACGTGACGCTCGGCATCAAAACAGGAAGCGCATGCGTGATACATGATACTCGTAAACCAAGAATTGCTCGTTTTCCAAGTGAAAATTTATTAAATATCATTGCTCGTCTTCGCGGAACAATCACAAACCGCGTTACTTGCAATCCAAGGTTTCACTGTATATCTAAAACATAGTTTTATATCGGTTTATGGGATCTAATCCTAGATCAAAAGGTGCTTATTTATACGACTGTTCATAAGCCTTCCTTAAACAGTGGTTTGTCTGTTTAAAGTCTAAAATAATCCAACCCAATTTATGCAGTTCTTCCTATAGCGTTCCCAGTTTCTGTTTAAGGGAGATTAGAAAGTGTTGGTTATAGAGCGGGAGGGCTTGTAGACCCGTATATATTTGTCAGGATGTGCCTCTCTGTTTGACACGTCTGATAGAGCAGGGTGCCACTGAGCAATTTTGTCACAAGGTGATGAATTCTATCTGTTTCTTTCTCTCTGTAGCTGCTGGTGTGGAATCACTCGAGCGTCTTACCCATGCAGCAGTACACAGAGCATTCAGCAGCAGTGAAAGCCATCGCATGGTCTCCTCATCAGCACGGCCTGCTGGCGTCCGGCGGCGGCACTGCCGACCGCTGCATCCGCTTCTGGAACACGCTGACCGGGCAACCACTGCAGTGCACAGACACAGGATCGCAGGTCTGCAACCTAGCCTGGTCAAAACACACCAACGAACTGGTATGTATTGTAGTGGCTGTGGCAAACCATAAATGAGACCTGAATAAAAATCTAAATACCTCAAACTCATTTAGAAAGATATTTCTGTTTACATGACTCCATTTTCTGGGGTGTCCCTGAATACCACAGATTCCTGTTTGAAAAAGATCATGCAGTATAAAACCAGCTTAATACTGGCTTCTTACTCCAGTCTTCGAGACCTCCTTCCCTGCACAGTTTGCTTTTTTTTACCCCCACTGTTCGACACCTGATCCAACTGATCTGCTAATTACCCAGTGCTCAATATGGAGGGCCAGGTGTGTTGATGGTAAAGCGAACATCACATCGTGCAGGACAGGGGGTTCTGAGAAGCCCTGGTCTATTAGCTAAAATGTAGTAATGTTAACACAACTCCAAAACGCTGAAATTGTTATTCTTGATGTATGAGACTCCAAATCATTTTAGTGAAGTATCACAACATCATCTTCCTATCCCATATACATAATGTCAGCTGGATGATTGCATGAAACAAAACAAAAAAATCCAGTCAGTAACAGTATCCTATAGTTATCATCACATGTGAAGCAGCTTGTGGTATAGTGTGATTACTTTTCATATTCTTCTTATTTATTCAGCAGATTCTTTGACTTTTTTTTTTTTTTTTGAATCCAAAGCAACTCACTATTCAGACAGGATGCAATCCAGCTGTAAGCAGTTAATTTCTCTGCAGTGATTCCTTCCAAGCTGATCTTAATTCCAAGCACATTTCCAAGAGCATGGCCCATAGGAAAAGAGAAAGCAATTTATAAGCAAGTTATCTTTGTTACCTGGATAAGATCGCTCCCAAAACATGTTTTGTCCTTACGCTTCTTGGAATCTTTATTTGACAGATATTTCGCAACGTTAGTATACAGCTGTTTATAGCATAGATTGAACATCTAAGAATAATTATACTGTATATGAGGGGCTTTTTTGTTCTGTTATCAGATTTTTTTTATAACAAAATTAGAGTTATGAGAGTGAAAACTACCTTTATTCATCTGTATTATCCCCTGCTACACTAATGCACTTGGATTATGGATTACGGTATGCTTGGATACCGTCAAGTTAGAAAGTACACCAGAGCCATGATACAACTCCCAGGAACTCCTTTAATGGCATGTGGAAACGGCTTGGTGCCAAGTTCCTGTACAGGCAGCTAAGAGTCTTATACCGTGATCGATGTCCTCTTTAAATGTCAGTCGGTTTTACGACTGTGACAAATTGAGATACTGTGTTTAATGTTTAATATTACTGTTGGAATTTTTTTCTGAGCTTCATTTTGAATATGAGACCAGGTCAAACCAGTTATTGTAATCCTGTTCTCATCATGGCACATAAACGTAAACAGCATGTCATGTCTCTAAATCCCTCCCTATATTTGATGAGCACACTTATCTCTCTGTCCACAGGTCAGTACTCATGGTTACTCTCAGAATCAGATCCTGGTGTGGAAGTACCCGTCACTGACGCAGGTGGCCAAACTCACTGGACACTCCTACAGAGTACTCTACCTGGTAATGAACACCTGCACAGCCGTCTGAATTATTCACCATGCTTTCACTCTGCCGTTCTGCCGATGTTAAACTCTCCCATCATTGCTTATCTGAAGCTCATCCTTACTCCTACTTGAGTTGCAAAAGTTCCCGGTGGCGTGTAATCATACCCGCTGGCATGTTTTATCAGAACCTGAATTGAAAAAATTATAATATTAACAAGCGTTCTAGCAGTTGACTTTCAGAAAGGGTTAATAATGTGTCTGAAAGTGAAGTTAAGCTCATTACTAACTTTTTTTTTTTAATCGTGCTGTGTTAAGATTAATGTTTGTTTATCCACTTGAGAAGTTTGAGGACTTTACAAAGATGACTAAAATAACAAGCCTTAATCTTCCTATACAATCAGATAAATTGAGTCTGAAAGTTGATTGTGTCATGTATAAAGAATAATTATGTGCATGGGTACTGTGGAACTTAGGAGTCTAAAAGTAAAGAAAAAGACATTATGGTGTGCACGACAGGTGTTTGCTCACCAATCTCTTGAAGTTAATAAGACAAAAAAGTAGCATCGTGTTAGAGAGAAACCCTACAACCCTCCAGATTTCTGTGTTGGGACGCTTAGTCTTACAAAGCACTAGGACTTTGCAAGAATAATTCCGAATATGCTTCATAAATGCTTCATTGCACAGGAAATGTCACCATATTAGCAGTTACATTGTATTTTTTTTATCAATTTCAGGTGAATATGCTGTGCTTGAAGAAGTGTGTTAGAAAGTGTGTGTCAACAGAAACATGTGCTATGCGTGTTCTTTGTTTTTAATAAGGGGCACGCTTTCAGATCTTAAAAAGACATGTGGAAGAGTGAAACTAAAGCTAAAACTCAGCTAGACTATTTAAATAAAAACAAATCAAAACTCCCAAGAGGCACAACAGAAAATCAGGAGACTAGAGATTCTCTCGCTCCATGGTTAATTACAGTTAGACTAGCTAATCGCATGTGTGTGTATGAAGTCATGAATGTGGAAGAAGACTTTGATGCACGATGAGCAGGTTGAAAAGTTAAGCTTCAACTTCCCCTGATGGTAGCTGACATTTTAGCCAACCAGCATGGGGAGAAGGAGCGGTAGCCCGACTACTGTACATTGTCTGTAAATCCTTGTGTGACCCTCATACAGTATGAGGACCGTTAATCAATGTCATCTATTGGGAAGACATACCTAAGCTACATATAATCAGTGGCGCAATGGTAAAGTACTCGCCCTATCATCTGGAGATCGCAAGTTCAAGGCCCAGGTTATGCTACAGCCTGTCGTACTGTAGCTGCGCTCTTTCAGGGGGGACGGAGGCATACTCGCACTCCCACATCAATCATAACAGTGCTAGCCAAGCATGAGTGTCTATGAGCTGATGCAAGTTGAAGAGATCAGATATAGCTGTGTTACACCCGTCTCTAACGATACTTGAGCAACAGTTCAAAAGGAAGCACGTCTTGGCCGATGCCCTCCCTGGCTCGTAGCTGTTCCTGTGGTCCGAGTGCCCTAACACGCCAGTAACCCTAACAGTAGATTTCGGTTCTAAAGAGGTTAAAAAATAAAGCAAGCATGTAGTCATGAAGCTGTCAAAATCATGTTTAAATGCTTTTGGAATCAAAGCTGTGGACATTTTTAGTTCTGTAACCAGTCATTATCTTTACATTTTGTAAGTAGAAGTTTAAGAAATCCTTGTACTTTTTGTTTTTACACTAAAACCTAATGACTGTCATTACGTGTATGTTCTAAGTTTTAATTGTTGTGTGAGATGGAAATATTCTCTGCTGATTTGCTGCAGGCCATGTCTCCAGATGGGGAGGCCATAGTCACAGGAGCAGGAGACGAGACTCTGCGCTTCTGGAACGTCTTCAGCAAAACCAGATCTACCAAGGTATAATTTTTTTTATTTATTTATTTTTTTGCAAAGCGAGCTGGGGTAGGATTGACGTTCTGTACATATTTTTAACGTAAAAGTGAGACAAATGACGAATACAACATGACGGATTATGTCAAAGGGACGCTAAAATCCTGCATTTCTAAAATTATAATATCAGCATGCTAAATACATGTTGCATTTTCTCATAGAGCTCCCTGATTGGTTGTACACAAGCAAACTAGATTCAGTCACAGGGTTCGGAAAAAGAAAAAAAAAGATACCTGGCTCCCTTGGGTGGGAGGGGTTGAACTAATGAACATGAATGAATTATTATATGAATGTAAAAATTGAGACTATGAATAATCCAGCAGCATGTCACATTGTTTATTTAATCTTTTTGTGTTGCTCAGTCATTCTGCCACATCACAGGATGCGTAATAGATGTCATCGGTTAGACACGTTCAAATTGCGACACCAGTCACACGCTGTTTCGTGCCCAAGCTTTCATTTAACCATTTGATGCAGCGCTGCGTCCGGACGATTTTAACTCTGCACCGGGGTGTAACGGCTGCGTGGTGTGTTTGGGCGGGAAAAAAACAGGATTAATGAAATCCAAAAAATACTATTTTTATTTTAATGGCATATAATGGCTGCTCCGTGATACACATGAGTAAGACTTGACAATTTAAGTTATGGAGAGAAAAATTACATTTAATGAATTTAAATACAGGGTGTCCCAAAAGGATTCATATGTAATGGAAATTAGTATAATTAAGCAATTACATGCATACCACCAGATGTGTTAACATGAGCTCATCATAATTGGGAGAGACAACTGTATGTGTTTATGAAGAAATGTTAATCAGCTAGAGGTTGTTTTGTAAATGAGGTTGAAAAAATGCTATAAATTGATATGTATGGAGACAGTTACGACACCCTAAGTATTCTTATGTGATTGATGAGTATGAAGCACCCAGCCAGGATGAATAATATTTATGGGAAAAATATTCAAGAATGTCACGGTGTAATGCAACTCGACATCAAGTTTTACCTCTTTAAAAATTTCAAACAGTGCATGGTACTTTTATAGATTATACTGTACCTGCATTTACTGTAATATTGTTTAGTTGTTAAATTTTTGAGAAACTGCCCAATGAGTATTTTAACTCTGAGTAATAAATGTATTTTCCTAGCAATGGTTGAGAAATAATACACGTCTTTTTTGAATTCCCGAAGATATAATAAAGGATTTCCCAGGTGTTTTGAGGCTTTTCCAATACGCATAGGGGGTTTTATTCACCCTTATTGTATTTGAGCGATATAAAAGTTTGAAAACAACCGCTGTGCTATTTAATAATAAAATGTGTTCAAAATAATCTGGTACTATTACTAGTTCAGTGGAAGTATTCTATTGCTATTACTTGTTACTTTTCCCTAACAGTAGTACATTACTGTTACTAGATGCTAGCAATAAGTATAGTTTGTCAAGAAAAGCTTGAAGACACTCGTCGCCACTTTTGGCACTGTTAACGCTAAGCATGTATAAAAGCCGCGCCCATAAAAGCCCCATGCAGCTGATTAATCCTGCTTTCATGCTTGTTGAAGTGTGTTTACTTAAAAAATTAAATAAAGAAAGCACCATGTCAACCCCCCCCCCTTTTTTTGTTAGCTTGATCTCAGCAAGTGAGCCGTTACCGTTTTTTCCCCTTCATTTTGATTTTAGAAATTAATATTGAAATAACAAGTGGTTTCCTCAGTTTTTTTAACAATAAAAACATACCTACATAGGTTGTAGAATTTTCATAATAGTGATTCCGACCATGTCACCTTTCAACAGTTCGTATGCAGAGAGCCCAAATGCACAGATGCTTGACGCATGATTCGAACAAAAGTAACATGGTACTTTTGTAATGCTTTACTCCCATCACTAACCACAAGGTTAAGTTAGGTTAGCCATTAACCTACCCAGATGTAGCTCCATACTAGCTTTTCCTTTTTAAGATTGCTAAACAGGTTAAAATTAAACAGGATATCGTTGCAAAATAAGACTCACACACATTGGACCTGTTGATATTAAACACTTATGAAGTTGGCTTAAAAGGTTTCACACCAGTTCTCTGGTACATAAAACAATTCTCGAAAATTATTATCCTTACTTAAGTTTTATATTAACTTATATGAAATAGTAACACTTACAGATTCAGGATCTGAAGTTTACACAGTGTGAGCTTCGTGATTGTTGCAAAACCAGCTTGGGATTACTCCTGACTGAGAAACCAGTCTAATATGAAACATTGCTGTAATTCTGTCAGTTGTCTAATTCAAAACTCATATCTTTGTTGTTTCTTTTTCGGCTGTTTCGATCAGAATTAAAACGTTGATTCTTAGGTGGAGCCGAGTCCCAAGCTGCAAAGCTCTTACAGCTTTTTTTGTTCTGTGGAATATTGTAAACATCATGACTGTGCATTGAATCAGAAGAGCGGGTTAATAAAGAAAATATTTTTTCCTTTTAAATTAAAAAAATGAAAAAGAGAATAAAAAGGGATGTGTTTTTCTCATATTCATATACAAACAGACTAGACAGCCATGCAAATGTCAAAACATCACTTTTATGAATCCTGTTTTAAATGACTTTAAAATCATCACTCGTGTTGCATTTTGACAATGTGAAAATGTCTATTCCTACATTTCTTATATTATTCTCCCTCTCTCTTTTTCTCCCTCCTTCCAGGAATCAATATCAGTATTGAACCTGTTTACGAGGATCCGATAATATCTGTGCACTTTTGTTTAGGACTTCTACACACTGATCATTAACCCGACAGACGGCATGAATGATGGACACTTTTAGGCCCGGCTTCCTTTCTGCAGGGTTTGTGTTGCGACTGCGTCCTCTGTCATTTTACTTGAGTGACAAAAGTATGTATTACCGCCAAACCTCAGTGTGAACGTTTTGCCGCTGGTTTGTGGAAGGTCGGTTTTTTTTCTTCTTTTTTTTTTCTACCATTGTGCAACAATCTGCAGAATTTTTTTGTTTGTTTGTTTTATTTTCCTTCACAATGTGCCATTTGAGCAACAAGCTTTGTGTTCATCAGCCTTAAGTGCAGTGTTGAAATTACTGTTATAGGATAATAGTATAATAATTGGAACATTGCAGACTTTTTTATGTGTGTGAGTAAGGTATACTTTTCATTACATTTTTTTTTATTTATTCAAATATATTTGTCCCTTTGTCCCATATAATATTTATTGTGTAAAAGAATCAGGCCCGGTATTTTAAAATTTAGACATATCAAAGAAACTAAATTTAAAATTTTAGGTGTTTAATCAATGCCATATTGTAATGCTATAACAAATATATAAATCAGTGCATACAGTAGCAGATATTTTAAAATCCAGTTTTTAAGCATTAACTAAAGCAGAGTGACTTTTTCATGCCTTGTAAACAACAGTACAGGATTCAGTGTCATAATTCACATCTTTGTGAACCACTTTTTCATTTTAGTGCTCAAGTCTGATCTCTCATAGCATAAAACATTTAGTCCTTGTCACTTATTTTACAAGTGCTCTTCTCATGGTGTAAATGATGAGTTGTATCAGTGGGAATGAATGCTATTTATTTAAATTGTGTGATTGTGGTGATGTGTTGAATAGCTGATACTTTGTCTATTTTGTAAAGATAGGTGCTTGTGTTTTATTTGCAATTCACAACCACGTACGATATGTTGTCATTTTGTATGAGCATAAAGAATGTTTAAAAATATACACAACTTTAAAAATGTACATTTTCTTATTAAGGAAAATGAATAAACCTAAGTGTTCTATGATTTATGTTGTGTCTGTGTCTCATTGAACTGGCTCTTATGCCTGAAGTCTAGCTCACTCACTTGCTCAATCTCTATTCTCTATACGGCTTATCCTGTAGGGTCGCGGAAAACCTGGAGTCTATCCCAGGGGACTTAGGGCACGATGCCAGGCTATCGTGGTGCACACACACTCACACATTTCAGGGAAATTCTTAAACAGCAATGAGTCTAATCTGCATGTCTTTAGACTGTGGGAGGGAGTCCGCGTATCCGGAGAACCCCAGCAAGCAGGGGGAGAACGTGCAAGCTCCAACAGCGGAATTTGACCCTCGACTTTGGAGGTGCAAGGCCACTATACTAACCAGTACGCCAACAAAAATATCTATTAGCTTAGCAATCATGGTTTTTTATGTTCAATGGTATTTTTTTTTTTTTTTTTACTTCATTGGTGCCATAGCAACAGCTAGCCGTGCAGAAAGCTATTGTTAATGTTACTGTATGTTTGCTAATTAAAATAACCTAGCGTTAATTCTTTCAGGGAATTCTTCCTTCAATTTAAGCACCACGCCTTTTGCAGAAAATGCCTAAATAGTTGAATGCAAGATATTCTTTCATTTTCCCAGTGCTAGAGGTTTGCTCCAAGCCAAGGGGAAATGTGAAGAATAAATAAACAGCTGGAGGTACTTATATGCCTGTATATAGAAATCTCAACAATGAGTTGAAAAAGGATGTTGCTTAATTGCCAAAAATATATTTATTATTCATAGTCTAGGCCTTCTAGTGAGGTCGCAGCCGTCATGCACCAATCATTCCCTTTCTCAAGCTTGCCTGTGTGCATATCAGACTACATGAATATGGCATGGAGTTACATGTGTGCAGTTCTCTGAAGCTGGTGATAACCACCTCTCACTAGTTTATACCTAGTGAGTGCATTTCTTGTATATCTGAAACATTCACCACTTTGAACTGGACTTAACATCCATTAGTCTGGGGTCAGATTTTCTTTTAGCTCCAGGAAGATAAACATTTCTCCTCCTCAGTGTCAGTGGTCTGACCTGTGCTAAATTGTTTATATTCACTGGATCGTGAGGGGTACACGTCTGTGTGATGATGATGCCAATTTCGGCACTGTTAGGCTGGCAGATTTGAATCCTGGCTCACTGTCAAATCTGGTCCGAGTCTGTCTAAACAGGTTGCTGGTTGCAAATGCCCAGGCCTGCCAGCAAATGTCAAGCACAGCAAGAAGTCCAGAAAATAGACTGAGTTACTCTCTAGACTAATCGATGACTTGGTGACAGACATGGCACAGCTGAAATCAATGATCCAGGAGGTGAGAATGTGTAATTTGAAGTTTTGCACTTTTCAAAGATTCCCTTCTTCATAGCTTGGGGATCAGCTGCCTTCCTCGCCGCTTCATATAAGCACAAGGATGCTATATCTACAGCTGCGTCAGTGGGGTTCTTTCGGTTTGATAATGACCTACCAGTTGAGCAGCCATTTTCAGCTCATGCCTTTGCTCTGTCTGGGAAGGCATTCGAATCTGCTCATTTGCACCTATAGCTCTAAGCTCGCTGTGAGTCACCCTGAAGATGGCTGTAGTTCATTAGGGGTGGTGCAACACAGTGAACGCTCTCATTTACATACGGCAGTATCAGATTTGGTATTCCACAGTGCAATGATTTTAATGAAAGCTTCCAAAAAGATCCAAAAAAGTATTTTGACAAGCTGTTTTCTATTATGCTAATATAATCAATCAGGAACTGATCAGCTTGGAACACATGCCTGATCTTGTTGCTTGAAACAGCACTATATCCAGATGTGCGCTGCCCATATGCTGAATGCAGTTGCGTGGATGATATTGCCACGAGTCTGGCATGCACTGGCAAAGTGTTGGCTGTTCTGCTGCTAGCATTGGAACATTCCTCCAAACTAGTGACATTGACCACAGTGTAGGTTTGACATCACGTGCCTGGCAGTGGGACACCTTGGCCAGGATATGGGCAAGCATTCTGTCAACCTTGTTCAGATGCATCGCCAGGTGTGGTTGGCAGCAGTTCTGTCTACCTGAGATGTGCCTGCTTTGTGTATCAAGGAAATTCTTTAGGTCTTCCCATTCTTTTAGGAGAATGCTGGTTTTTGGAATCATAAAGCCAACACAAATATTCTACAAGTTGCCTTTAGGACAACATAACATAACAGTTCCATCTTCCAGCAAAGTCTGAGGATCCACCTTCCCTGTAGTAGTTTTAGCTCAGTGGTTAAGGCATTGAACTACGGTTCGGAAGGTCCCAGGTTCAAATCACACGACCACCAAGTTGTCCCTGTTGGGCCCTTGAGCAACCATCAACTGCTCATATGTATAATGAGATAAAAAATGTAAGTCGCTCTGAATATGGGCATCTGCCAAATGCCTAAATGTAAAGGTACCCCAGTGGGATGGCCCCAACTAATACATCTCACAATTCACTGATTGGTTACAGGGTATATTAAACCCAATAACACTACTTCCCACTCCCACTGCCCTGGAACACAAATTCTTTTTTGCCAGAGGTCAGACATTAAGACATTCAAATTCAGAGGTCAGACATTCCAATTTAAAGACTTACCCTTTGGCGTGCCATGTCAGTTTTCAAGAGACACGGGGACTTGTCTCGTCTATTTTGAGCAGCTGTCTCCTGTGATCCCCAATAAAGAAACCGGTCATCTGGAACACATCTACCCCCTGATCTTACAGTGAACCCTGAGAAGATCTCTTTAACACCAACGCAGCCCAAACATTAGATTGCTGATCAATCTCCTGATCAATCAAATGCTGAGATTTGAGGCACCCTCAAGAAGGTTAAATATGTCTGAGGTTATAAGTAATTAGTTGCCACTTGTAGGGGCTTGCATGCCCTTGTTCTTTCCATGGTGATCACCCCATCAGCTGGGTCATATGCATTGTATGATACTTATTGTATGATTGTATGACCTTCCTCCAAGGTCTACCAGCTACTACCCATCTAAGGTGTAGGTGGCAGCAGTTGGAGTGCAACACAGTACTACTGTATGCATAGCATGAGTCCTGTCATGTCTTGTCAGCTTATTACTGCCTTTTCTAACACATCTACCTGGGTCATCTACCTGCCAGAGTCCCCTGGGAGCCAGATCCCACCTCTTATCCACCTGGTTAAGAGTCTATATGTGGCTGAAAATCTTGTCTGAGTTTTTGAATTAATAGGGTTCCTCATATATTTGTACACTTTTGGGTGACTTCATATTTATACTCATTCATATAATCAATGTGCCTTATGGCCTATTATTGTGATACTGATGGGAATTTCATCACATTCAGCACGCAAACATTAGTAAGGAGGTCTCACACTGAT
>JAOTQY010000020.1:6390595-6400966 GCA_026413445.1 Dolichallabes microphthalmus | reverse complement strand
GACCCCTTGCTTTAGTGGTGTCCATATTCTTGATATGTTGAAGCTTACATATAACTATTTTTCTTCCTCGTTTTGTGCAGCTTATTTCTTTTCCACAGATGTCATTAACCTAAAAAGAGATAAAAGGAACAAAATTATTTCCAGCGTATTCAAGCAACCTATGTCTCTTCAGCCATGAAAAAAAGCCTCTAAAGCTCCATTAAGTTTCACACACATCATTAGAGAGATGAGGCCATCGCCACAAACCCTATAAGAACCCCCTAAATGCCCAGTGAGGAACATTGTTCTTAACAAAGGTTTTTATTTTTTTATCATTATTATTTAAAGCAGTGAAGATGTGGTTTTGGTTCTCAGAATCCACTTGATACCTCTTGAATAAATGAATTAGCTCAAAATGGACAGATTTTTTTAGAAATCAAACAATAAAGCTTAGCAAACCGAATTATTTATAAAGCTGCCACAGTGATAATAACTTATGATAAGTAACCAGTCTCTAGACGCAAGAAAGGACCATTTCAAGGATAAAAATGCAGGATCTGTGGATTTAATATATTCATTAACAATGTCACATACTTTAAAGTTACTTATTTTTCAGCTGCAATGATCTTATAGCCAGACTTATCAGGTATTTTAGTCAAACATATACACTGCACGAGCAAAAAAAAATAAAAAAATAAGAAAATTTGGAATTGCTGGAATTGTGTTAAGAACTGACTGTCTAACGTATTACTAAACCTGTATGGATAGTGCTGAACCATCAACTTTGTGAAAGAAATGTGGTCAGAAAAAGATTATGAAAGGAGATAACTTGAATTAGTAAGATGCATATTGAACTGATATTAAATTGACAGTAGAACTCACAGCTTTATTTAATAGTGAAAGTAAAAGCATTTCCAAATACACAATGTGCCGTGAACTCAAAGCATTGCATCTAAACAGCTGTGTGTCCAAAAAAAATGAGACTAATCAGGAAAAAATATATATTTGCAAAGGATCATAAAGATTGGACTTTGGAGCAATTAAAAAAGTCATGTGGTCTGATGAGTCCAGATTGATTCATTACCCGGTTGATGAGTGCTTCAGGATAAGAACGGAAATGTATACAGCGATGCACTAGTCATGAATAGTGCCCACTGCACCAGCCTCTGGAGGCAGTGTTACAATCTGGGGTTGCTTCAGTTGGTCAAATCTAGACTCAACTATATTATGTGGCAATAAAATTTAAGTCAGCTGACCTGAATGTACTGAATGACCAGGTTATCTCATCTATGGGCAATTTTTTTTCTTCTCTGATGGAGCAGGCATATTCCAGAATTCTGTGAAAGTGTGGTTCTGGGAGCATGAGGAATCATTTTCACACATGAATTCGCCACCACACTGTGCACCGTGATCAAAGCTGTCAATGAAATCTTGGCGTATACGACTTTTTTTGTACAGGTAGTGTAGATATCTAGTGTGTATTGTAGTGTATTGTAGGGTGAATGTCAAACTTGTTAGCCTCCCGTCCATGCTTCGATAGAAAGGGAGCATTACAGAATAGTGACTTGTTCTCAGCACATGGCAATAACCGTGGTTATGGTATGAGTGCATCTGGTGCAGCTTGGGACTGGGAGGCTGGGATTTTCAATATCCTAATGTTGAAAAGCATTCACCAACCTAAAACTTCTAAATTGAAAAGCATTCACCAACCTAAAACTGTCTACACAACAGGTAGTCCTGTGGTCAAAAAAATTATTCCAATCAAGGACGTAGGGCAATTAATACACACTGTGCATGGACAAAAAAAAAAAGTGTCACTGCTGTGCTGCAAAGTGTGCATGACTTGAATGAGACCTGTTGTTGTATGATGGTGTCTTTGACTGAATTGATGTGGTACAAGGGGGCTGTAAAAATTTAAAGGACAACTTAAAGTGTAGTCATGTGGGGCATGGGGGTCTCCTTGGTTCAATCCTGATCTTGGATTAATGTTTACGTGGAGTTCTGCAATGGTCTATATGGGTTTTCTCTGGATTTTGTAGTTTTCATCCACTTCCTGAAAACACATGTCTGTTTCTGGATTGCCCTTAGGTGTGAACAAATATGTGATTGTGTATTGCGCTTAAGAAGAACTGGTGGTATGGCCAGGGATCTAGAGAAGATAAAGCAGAAATACTTTATTGTCTACCTACAAAATGATCAATATTGGACATTTATCTACTAAAAAACCCAA
Organism: Dolichallabes microphthalmus; assembly: GCA_026413445.1. NCBI lineage: Eukaryota > Metazoa > Chordata > Actinopteri > Siluriformes > Clariidae > Dolichallabes > Dolichallabes microphthalmus. The sequence goes on along the minus strand of JAOTQY010000020.1, from coordinate 6,398,757 downwards.
TGCCACTAAAAGTTAGCAGTAACCAAGAGATTAGCATATCACGGAAATATAACCTTCGGGCCCATTTTGGTGTTTAAAGACTCACAAGATCATGATTTTATTTTATTTTTTTAAAAACCTGCATTCACACTCATTTTGCCTTTTCCAGGCCTGTACTATCCTGCTGTAAAATGATTTTAAAAGTAGTTAAATGTGAATTAAAATAATGTACATCCACTCAGCGGTTCCAACAAACTCAGCTACTTCTGCTAAAGCTTTATTTTTCTTTGTAAAATCTCTATAAACAATACATTAAAGAAGGAAGTTTTTCTTTCACATATAGGCACCAAATATTAAACAGTTTGGATGTAAAAATACTGTGAGTGGGCAACTTCAGGAAACCAACACATGTCGTAGGATCGGTCAGGGTAATCATTAAACCCGGTTATTTGAAAATGTCATTTTATAGGCTTCATATCTGATTTGCATAGAAAACTCAATTCATCAAGCCGGCGTATGCTGCTGTCATTAAAATCCTGCCTCGAGGCATGTAGATAGAAAATTAATGGTCGCCTCTTGCTTTGACACGTATTCCTCTTACAGTAGGCTACAATTAAAATTGTATCTAATCTAGATAATTAGTGTGATGTGATATGACACCTTCTGTTGCTCCCTTGTTTTTCGTTCTACTCTGTAAGTCACTACAAACCGAAGTGTACATACTGTATTGAACAGTGCTGAAGTATTAGACAGTTAGACTACTACAATATCACATTTTTAAATGAGTAAAGTGAAAGAAAAATAAGCATCTTATAGAAGCAAACTCTGCATGTGCCTTGTAATGAACAAGACCTTGGATACTTCCCACACTAAATAGTATGACAAATTAGTAACTATAGCAACCAGGGGTAGGGTCGTTTTTTCCCCCTTCCCTTTTGCATAGCCTACTATTTTGTAGGGCAGCTCGCTATTTGGGACGTAGCTCATGAAAAGCTGTGGCCATTTTTGGTCAGTCGTTATGGACAAGCCTCATTATCATCATGCACTCTGGACATTTTTACGCGTCTAATGAGAGTGTGTTTAGGGAGCATATGGCTTCATTGGTTATGATGTTTTGATTCTCGCCTGCCTGAGAGAGCCTTGGTGATTAGAAGGCGCTTGTAAAAAAGCTAGAGAGGGAAACGCAATTGGCCGGATCGCGGAGTCGTCACCGGTAATAAGCCGTCCCTCCGTCTCCGTCTGGCGCGGACGCTATATAAACGCACAGGCTTTCATCTCTCTCCGCGAGCCGCCCAGTAACATCACCGCTACGGCTACGTGCGACGCAAAGTGGGCGGGGCCAAAAGACTGACAGCTGCTTCGACGGCAGCCGGAGACAACGCACGGTGCGGCCTCATGAAGATTAAAAAAAAAAAAAAAACACATACACGACTTGTTGATCACCTGTTGATCCGACACTTTGATGAGGCAAAATCCAGCAGGGTGAGTAAGATATTCGGTGTGTGTGTCTCTGTGTGTGTGTGTGTGTGGGGGGGGGGGGCTTTGACCAGAATCCAAACGACATCCTTTCAAAGGATTGTAGCCTATTGTATTGTAGACTTGTAGCCTCTTCCCATCAACCTTCTAACAGATGTTCAGTGGATCTGTGTCCATGTTTCTGCGCTGTCATTTTCACGCGACTATATTGATCTGGAGTAGCCTAGCCTCTTAAAAAAATTATAATAATAATACAAATAAATCAGCATAAACCGAATAGATTTTTGATTGTTAAAGGGAGACGCGAAAATAAACCAGAGTAATGAGAGTCATGTCGCTTTTTATGAGCTGAAACTTTCTGTGCAACAGGTGGTAAGTTTTCTCGGCCGGAAGAGCGAATGGTGAATGTCATGGACTGAATCACGAATCGCGCTCTCCTCCCTACATAAGCGCACTACATAGGGATTGAAGGGAATGCCTCCTGCACCCTATGTAGTGCACTGGAGTTTTCAATAACGAGGCATTTGGGATTCAGCCACGGGGCGCGTGCAGGGCGTATTTCAGCACCGACGTGGCGGACAGCTCCCTCGTCCAGATTTCCTGTTCGCCTTTATCTTATTTAATTTCCCTCCTCCCCAGTTCGGATAACGCTACAAGAGATGTTTTAGACATTGAAGATTTATTATTTTATTTTTTTTACAAACTGAGAGCAAAGGTCTGTTTCTTTTGCATTTTTGAAGGAAAATCAGAAATGCTCTGAAAGATTGAGATGCACTTAGTAAACAAGAGGTGTAACGACTAGATAGACAAAAGCTACAAACCTCATTCAATCTAATGACCTCTTGTTATCTAAACAGCCATATGTTCTGATAACTACATGCCATTGTGACTGAGTCTACCCAAACCAGGCGACGATATTAAAGGACCAGAGCAAACAAGAGCGCTGCCTGGAATCCAAGCATCTGTCCAGCTCTGAGCAGCCACAGGTAAGTTGTCTCTGCCTGCCGTTGAGGACAGTCATCATCGTCCATGTCCATCTCTCTCCACCCCCTTCCCCTTCTGCTGCTTCAGCCCTGTTGCATAGCTACCAGCGCTGCCCGTGAAACACAGCGCAGATGAAGGACCATGATTAGCGTGTCTGTGCATGTGGGTGTGTGGGTGTGGGTGTGCGAGTGTGTCAGTCTGGAAGGAGAGCCGAATCTTGATATGGCATTCATTTGGGGAAGCAGATTATGATGGATTATTGCGAACGGCAGGTGACGCTGACCGCGGGGATAACATTACTGCTCGGATCAAGTCCACCATTCTGAGAAAACAGAATTACAGATTATTATTGTCACTGCTGTCTTGCTTTTCCACCACTCAGTCTTCCTCTTTAACCCAATCTCACTTTCTCCTGCTTCCTTTGCCTTTCCAGCTATTTTCCTACTTTCCACACACACACACACACACACACACATGTTTCAAGAAGAGCTGGAGGCTTGGCACACCCCAACAAAAGGAAAACCAGGTGTCAAGAGGCTTCAGAAAGAGGACACAAACCCACATGATGAGGGCAGTGTGTGTTTGTGTGTGTGTGTGTGTGTGTGTGTGTGTGAGTGTGTGTGTGTGTGTGTCTATGTATGTTTTGAGGAAGCAATGAAATAAGAAACAAGAAGGGGGTGCAAAGGCGAAGAAAATAGAAAATAGAAAGGGGAGGAGGGTGCCTGTATGGCAAGGCAGGTCCTGCATGTCCTTGCTGCCTCTGTCAGAAGAGCCACTTTGAGCTGGTGCTGTGTTAGAATAAATGACCGCATCAGTGCAAGGGCTTCCAACCACACACTTGCCCTGCCTTCTGTCAAATCTTACATATACACCTAGTAAATTTAGGAGAAATTTCAGAGCAGAAATGAATTTTAATAGAAGAAAACAGAAACTACATCATGGTATACAGCATTAATATAATAGAAATTTAGAACACAATGTGATTTTAGATGTGTGGTTTTTTTGTGTGTGTCGTTGTTGTTGTTCCTTAAAGATATACAGCACATCTGTCTATTGAAGCCTGAATGACCTGCAGTGCTGAGTGGAAGACTAGTGATTTTGTTGTGATACTGAACAAAGAGACCAACAACAAAACCCAGTCTACCTCTCAGCGCTGGGAGTAAACGGCATACAGGGCCCCCGCTGGCTGGGGTGTGAGAAAGGTGTATAGAATAACAGATATACCAAGGTGGGAATACGGCATACAGTTTAAGACGTGCCTTTCTAAAACTGCTTATGACAGGAGAGGAAAGAGAAGAAATAAAACGAGGAAGGATACATAAATTAAACAAACAGTCAATTGCACATAACAAAGCTTTTTAAATGTGTTATCAGGGCAAGCTTTTATGAAATGCTTATTTTTCTTTAATGCACCAAATTTTCCCTTTGTATATGTGTGTGTTTTTTCTGACATTTTTTTTAAGATGTACTTTTTTATCCTTTGTTTTTCGGGAGAAATAAAAAAAAAAGAGTAAGAATGTCAAATGTTTTTTAGATTCTGTAGACTGTGTTAACAGGATATTGTCCGTGTACCTGATGTGAGGATATGTTTCAAAATAAAGCATGTTTTAAAAACTGGATGATGGACTACCATAGGCCATGTTTCATTTCTATACATTTATTTTTTTGACATGCACAAATGTCATATTAATAACATATCAACAGAATGTATATCTATCTATCTATCTATCTATACACACCCACACACACACATTATAGCACTAACAATTAATTCTAAAAATATCTAGGTATATGTAGATAAAGCTACTGTGTAGATTTGTAAAATTCTATGCCAGGAGACATAGGGCACAAGGGCGGAATACACCCTGGACAGGGTGCAAATCCATTGCAGGCCAAACGCACACATACACACACTCACACACTCTACCAGCAATTTGGGAACGCCAATTAGCATAATCTGCATGTCTTTGGACTGTTGAAGAAAACCGGAGTACCAGGAGGAAGCCCACCAAGCACAGGGTGAACATGCAAACTCCACGCACACAGATGTGGGAATAGAACCCGGACCCTGGAGGTGCACGGCGACACCGCCACTGTGCCGCCTCAAATAGATTAATTTAAAAATATCAAATAACCAAAGTGATACTTGCATTATCACTCACTCTCACTGTCTAGGCTGCTTTAATCTCCAGGGTTGCGGGATGCCTGGATCCTACTTGGGGCACATAGCGGGGTGCCAATCCATTGCAGGGCATGCTCACACACAAAATCATTCACACACTATGGGCAATTTGGGGAATGTCAATTCACCTAATCTGCATGCCTTTGGCTTGTTCTCGGAAACTGGAGTACTTGGAGGAAACCCACCAAGCACAACGATAACATGCGAAATCAAACCCTTGAATCTGGAGGTACGAGGAGACAGTGGTAAGCACAATAAAATATTTATAAATCTTCTCAATCCAGTTAATCTGGTTTGAGTAGTCTTTTTTACACATACGCATTTATACAAATGCATCATAGGAATGGTATTTTTTGTTTGTTTGTTTGCTTGTTTGTTTATGACATCTGACTTTAAATTTGATTACCTCAGATAAGTCGGCAATAAAACTACATTTCCTCTAATTCTCGGCGAACAACGCGTGACGTTGGATGTAGTTAATTATGGGAATTGTAGTTCTCGTGGAAACAACACTAACATTAAAGACGACTTTTGCGAACTTCACTACCCAGAATCCTGAGCGCACCGAGTAAACGCAAATGAGTCAAACAACACCGACGCCATTTTGATTGCAGACTTAAAATGGCAGAAAAAGCCCAAGAGCGGCGGAGGTGTTTGTGTTTTTAGTGTTTAAGTGTGAAGCGGAATGGTTTTTTTTGTTTGTTTTTTTGTTTTCCATCGTAGACTGAGTATTAAGAGAGACTGAGCGAGACACATGAAGGGAAAATGGATATAACGACTGCGGTGTTCAACGCGGCGAAAGACGGAAAACTGAAACTTATCCAGAAGTTGCTGAGCAACAAAACTCCGGAGGAGTTGGAGGCTCTCGCTGAGGAGAAGACACAGGGGGGGACACCGCTGCTGGTCGCCTCCCGGTACGGACATTTGGAGGTGGTGATTTATTTACTTGAATATTGCAAAGCTAACATAGAGCTCGGGGGCTCGGTGAATTTTGACGGTGAGACTATAGAAGGAGCTCCTCCGCTGTGGGCAGCTTCTGCCGCGGGACATTTACCGGTGGTAAAAAGTCTCCTAAAACACGGCGCCTCGGTTAACAGCACGACCCTCACTAACTCCACCCCCCTGCGCGCTGCCTGCTTTGATGGACACCTGGAGATCGTGCGGTTCCTGGTCGAACATCACGCTGACATGGAGGTCGCGAACCGTCACGGGCACACCTGCCTGATGATCTCGTGCTATAAAGGGCACCGAGAAATCGCTAAGTTCCTGCTGGAGCGAGGCGCAGACGTCAACCGCAAGAGTGTCAAGGGCAACACCGCGCTGCACGACTGCGCCGAATCTGGTAGTCTGGAGATCATGAAGATGCTGCTGGAGTGTAAAGCGAGGATGGAGAAAGACGGCTACGGTATGACGCCTCTCCTGGCCGCCAGCGTCACCGGACACACCAACATCGTAGAGTACCTCGTCCACCAGCCCCGAGCTACGAGAGAGGAGTGCGTCGACGCCCTGGAGCTCCTGGGTGCGACTTACGTAGACAAGAAGCGCGATCTGCTGGGCGCCATGCGCTACTGGAGGAGAGCGATGGAGCTCCGACAAACGGGAGACAGAGCGGGCTTCCTGGCCAAGCCGCCTCCCGGCCCGCCCGTTCCCGCGTATGACTGTGCTCGAGAGGTGAACACGGCTGAGGAGCTGGAGGCCCTGATCACCGACCCAGATGAAATGCGGATGCAGGCGCTCCTGGTCCGAGAGCGCATCCTGGGGCCTTCTCATCCGGACACGTCTTACTACATCCGCTACCGGGGTGCTGTTTATGCTGACTCGGGAGACTTCGAGCGCTGTGTGAGTTTGTGGAAATATGCACTAGACATGCAACAGAGTAACCTGGACCCTCTGAGCCCCATGACGGCCAGCAGCTTTTTGTCATTCGCAGAGCTTTTCAGTTTTGTCCTCCAAGACCGTGCGAAAGGTGCACCTGCTGCCCGCGTTGCCTTCAGTGACCTGATGTGCGTCATGGCAAAGGGCGTGCGTGAAGTGGAGCGTGCTGTGGCGCAGCGGGACAATCAGCCTGATGCAGTGCAGTTCACGAAAGCCTTGTCCATCATCCTTCATCTCATATTCTTGCTGGAGAAACTCGAGTGCAGCCCAGTGCAGGAGCACCAGAAGAAGCAAAGCGTGTACCGGCTACTCAAGCTGAACCCGAGGGGTCGGAACGGCTTCACGCCCCTGCACATGGCTGTGGATAAGGACACGACGGCGGTGGGCCGTTACCCGGTGGGACGTTTTCCATCCTTGCCCGTGGCTGCGCTGCTACTGGAGTGTGGTGCTGACGTGGACTCGCGTGATTCGGATAACAACACGCCGCTTCACGTGGCGGCCCGCAACGGCTGCCCCAAATTGATGACGCTGCTAGTGCACTCTGGAGCGCACTTTGATGCAACCAATGCACATCGCAAGATGCCTTACGAGCTGCTCGAGGAGGCTGGTGGCGCCAGGCACACACTGCACCCTCTCAGCCATGTCACGCTGCAATGCCTGGCTGCCCGCGCTATCGAGAGACACAGAGTGACCTACAAGGGGTTCGTCTCGGAGGAAATGGAGGCCTTCATCGAACTCCACTGAACTTACCTCGCACGGTCTAGAATTTAACTCCAGGTTCAGAGCATGTCCTCCATTTTTTTGAATCTGTCTTTGTCTCCTCTCTTTCTCCTCGTGTCTCCCTATCAGGTGTCGCCTGTTCCGGAGGACTGCGTGGATGTAACTGAGACCTTTGTCGCGTTGCACTGACATTACCTCAACGTCTTCCCTGTCTTCCTGCTCCAGCTGACCTTTGCTTTATCGGGCGGACTAAATCTTCACCACTTCCTCATGCTTGATCTGACTTTGAGCAATAATCCCAGGCTTATAAGCATGAAAAGGGGAAGATTTGTATTTGCTCGTTTATACATGCGTCTCCTCTTTTTCTCTCTGCCTCATAAGGGCTTGTTGAAAAAAAAAAAAATACAAGAACTGAAACTCTTTGATGTCTAGAACACCATGTGAAGGTGGAAAGACTTTTATTTGATTTAGGCTTTAATTGTAATCTGCCTCCTTTTCTCCCTTTTGCTTCTTTTTTTAAAATTATGTTTCCTTTTATTTTTTTAGCGAGCAGTAAACGAACAGATCTTGCCGGTTTGTATTTGTGTATGAAGTGATAAAGGTGGTAAATTAAGACAAGGATGAAAATCTGCATTTAGCACTGGTGCACTTCTTTGACTTGAAGCGTGTGTAAGAGAATGAAGTGTGGTTTGTTTAGTCAGTTATTGTCGCATGATAACTTTTGTAACGCAAAAGCAGCACTCGCATCAGAATTCACAATCAGACCTTTTGATCTGATCAATTTCATTCATCAGACATCATACATCATGCTGTGGTTTTATTGAATCCCCCAAGACTTCGGTGTAGGGATGTGCACGAGTACTCGATTAACCGAGTACTCGAACGCATCAGCGATGATCGAAAGGGCCGACTGATTGGCAGGCTCTAAAAATGTGAGAACATGCGG
>JAOTQY010000020.1:6364257-6375554 GCA_026413445.1 Dolichallabes microphthalmus | reverse complement strand
GGATAGGCTCCAGGCCCCCGCGACCCTGTATATAAGGATAAAGCGGTACAGAAAATGAATGAATGAATGAATATGAAACAAACAAACAAACAAACAAAATGCCACGGATGGCTGTATTTTAATGCAGAAAATGACACTATTTAAAATAAGAGGTTTAGAATTAATTTCTAATCCATTCACCGGTTTAGCAGATACAACACAAATACCTGCACTGACAGAACATTATCAACTTGCATTGTCGCCGCGATCATATCCGGTAAAGTCTGTTAATCCGGTGAGATTTTTCACTCCTAAACTCCGCGCCAGTTATAACCTCAAAATATAAATGAAGTTTGAAACACCTTAAATCTTCAGAGTGTGTGCTGCTGCAGTTAGGGCTACAGGTTGAAATATTGAGTTGACATTCAGTAAAGCTTTCAGTGTGCATTTAATATTTCTGTTCATTATCCCGTTGGATTATGTGTCAAAAATATAAAGGAAGACATCTGACCTGCACTGGGAGAGGAAAAAGGTTTTATTTTCACTTTTCTACTGGCTGACTGAATATCTGTTCATTAATTAGTACAGATATTGTTTTTTTTTATATTAGAACTCCTACTTTAAAGGTCCCATATTTTACCATTATTTTTTTTAACAAATTAACAGAAATCTCTGAAGTCCTAAACGTTGTGTGTGTGTTAATTCCTGGAATATTGCATTTTTTCATACTTTTTTTTCCTGCCTCTGCCTCAGTTTCACCCCTCTTTCAAACATGGTGTTTCATTGCCTATGTAAATATGAGGTCACATTAGGGGGAAATCTAAATGCATTTAAAAAACAACAACTATTTATTCATCTTCAATACTGCTTGTTCTGTATGGGGCCTGGAGCCTCTCCCAGGAGACAATGCGGTGTACACCCGTATACCCGTCCATCACAGGCCACACACACCCACACACACACACACACACACACACTACGGTCAAGTTGGGAATGCCAGTTAACCTAATCTGTATGTCTGTACTGTATGTAACTGTGGGAGGAAACCGAAGTACCGAAGCACAGAGAGTGCTTGTCCAATCCACACACACATGGATCCGAGGTCCTTCGACGTTGGAGTTGCGAGGCAACAGTGCTAACTTCTACACCACTGTGCACAGTGTCGCCTTGTTAATCCATGCCTAATAAAAAACAAAAAGAAAAAAAGCACAAAAGGCTGGTAATGTTTTCTTGTGTGTGTACACACACTGGGGACCGATCTGAATGTCGAAAAAATGACTAAAAAGTAGCAATTACTATAAATTTTTTTTTTTGCTCAGCCACACTAACCCAAACACACTAAAATGACTAAAAAGAAGCAATTACTATAAATTTTTTTTTTTTGCTCAGCCACACTAACCTCGGGTACCTGCATGATAATAAAAACATTTATCCTAACTTCATGCAAGTCCTGATGGATAAAAAAATAAAAATGATAACGATAATAATATATAATAATAATAATAATAATAATAATGCCTCAGGTTCGTATCTCTATTTGTATCCGTTTCAGGCACATTATCTGCTAATTCGCAATAATGCATTTGTATTCGGATACATCTCTAATCTGCAGCGCTTTAATGTGCTTTTGGAGCATGTGACATGAACAAATACACTACAAGCCACTCAGAAGTGTGAGACTAGACTAGAGCTGAAGCAAAGGCTTTGATTTATCTAATGGTAGTCTAATGGAAGTATGAAGAGCGATCGAATGAAGGACTGGGTTTACAGCCTCAAAGCAAATTTGAGCATGAATCTTTTGGTTAATTACTTGGCCTACACCCGGAGGACATTTCCTTTTATCCACTAGACTGCGCAGGTTTTTAAAATTTTTTTATTATTTATTTATTTAATTATAATTTTTTTTGTGTAGTCTCTTTAAATTGTCCGAATTGACATGCATATGCTTCATCCCGGCAGCGTCGCATCAGAATGCAGATAGTTGGCGGGTTGTCTCGGTGGCGTGCGCGTGAATATGTATGCCATCCGGGCATGATTAGATTGTGTCGACCCGAAGCGAGGGAATCTGCCAAGCCGAGATAGGCTACGATAATGGCAGGATGTGTTGACAAGGCTGAGGTGCTCTGATTGATGTCAGCCATAGTGGAGGTTATTCTCAGATTGGGGTGCTCATTACAGAGCCATGATTAAGACAAGATGAATGAGATGCGTGGCAATTCCTGGAGGCCGGCAGACCGCTGTCGAGAACGGCGCTTTTCATCCGAAGGGTCTTGTGCTGCACAATAAAGGGGGATAAACGGAGCTCCTGGGCTATGTAAGCTGTCCGTCTTGCTGTTGTTTTTTAGTGATGTGTGAAGCTTTTAAGATATAAAGAAGAACCAGGAAGGATTTAATTTTCCCTATTTCATGGGGTCTTATTAAACAGAGATATTATTACAGTAGCGTAGGAAGAAAAATAGGTGAAAAAAGGTAGACTATGGATTATTTAATAGACTGGATGGGGTGGTGCCAATGAACTCCTCGTCTATATTAACACTAGATTAAAAGCGATGAATTTTGCAAACACCCATTTCTGCCGGCAGATGAGGTTGAAGTAAGCTTTTATCTCAGATTGCTGATAGTCTGTTAAGGCCTATTTATGGCAGAACAGTAGCTCTTTCCCAGCTGGACAGCCTCCAGTTCACCTGCAACCGATAGCAGATTTTAAACCATAGTCTGTACCCGTCTATGTTTTAAAAAGACTAAATGTTAAAACAAAAAACACACTAGATAATGTCATTGTCATGATTTATGCTGATGGTACTGTAAATGTGTGCTTTTAGTCATTGTTTCAAAGCCTGAATTATGAAAAGGCATTTTGCTCATCTCAGAACAGGCTGGTTTAAACAACAACAACAACAAAAAAGGACTGCAAATTGCATACTGATGTAAACATGCAACATTGTAGAGCTGAACTGTTTTAGAGAGTTTTATTTTTTATGCAGGCCAGGACTTCAGAATAACAGAACACAGTTATGAGAGTAAAAACTGCCTTTATTTCTCTCTATATAATCCCCTGCTACACTAATGCACATCCCAGTGTTTCACTACTGATTGGATACCATCAAGGTAAAACGCTTTCTCAGGGCGCCACAGCCACGATAGGGCTGCCTGGGTCATGTCTTAAATGCTGGCCTCTCAGGAATTCCCTTAAAGACCCAAACTTGTGGAAATGGCTTGGAGAGGGGTCAGGGGGATGTTGAAAACTCCTAGACAAGATCCTGTAGTGTGCAATTGGTGTTTGCGAATGATCATGTATACAGTACAGGACAACAGTAACATACAGTAAGTAATCCATCAATTTTCAAGCATTTCCACTCACTGAATGTTCAGTGACGTATGGCCTTCTTTAAAACGTTTGCATCATTCAAATGTTTCACTCTTATCATCGTACTACACGTGAAGTCTTCTGTAAATGTCAGTCCCGGTTTGACTTGAACGCCTTTCGTATTTACAATATAAATTAGTTTCACTCTATTCAGATTTACAACGACAGTGGACAAGACTTGAAAGGTTCTTACTTACCTTCTCCGTCATATACACAATATGGCCAAAAGTTTATGGACACTTGATCATCACGCTCATCTGTAGATTACAAACATCCCATTCCCACATACAGTACATTTCCCTCTTGCTGTTATAATAACCTCTGCTTTTCTGTCAAGGCTTTCCACTAAATTTTGAAAGCGTGTTACTGAGGTCAAGGACTCTCAGTGTTCAGTGGGGTTCAGGGAAGAGCTGTGGCGTGTTCAGGACTCTAGAATTCTTCCATACCTACTTTACCATTTCTTCATAGAGCTTGCTTTTTGCACAGAGGTATTGCAGTTCCTGTGAAGGGAAATTATAATCCTTAAGCATACATAGACATTTTATAAAATTGTGTACTTTAAGATTTATGGTCAGAGCTTGAGGAAGAAACACATGGACCGGCAGGTGTCCAAATACTTTTGGCCGGCACCCACTTGTAATACTTTAATGCCAGTCATGATTAATGCACGTACACATACAGATCTTGACTGATCACCCAAATTACAAAAACATGAAAAAATGACTCCACTATGATTGGCTAAAGCTGCAATGTGCGAAGGGTCATAATACATAACATCAATAATATCATAAATCTTAACAGGAGAGTTCATTGTGCAGATTTTATTGCTTTGGTGTCATTCTCTTTCTTCTGTATTCACATCACACAAGTAGGGTTTCCTCTCCTATCCTCTCCTATCGAATGAAGATCAGTAAATGAAGAAACAAGAGTGAAAAGCCATGTGAGGCATCGACGATCCCTGTTGCCACTTGTGGAGGATTCTAACACCTTTGCACTAACAAGCTCTCAATCTGCCAAATAGTGTATTTATAGTCTCCGCTTCTTCTTTTTCTTTAAAGGCTCTAGAACAATTAATTGTTTGTGGATCTTTTTCTTTATTACCCACAGCGTTTTGGGTTTCACTGTTATGGCCACAATTAGCATCCCTATGTATGACCCTTGTATTCCCAGAAACATCAGGAAAGGAAGAAAATGAAAAAAAAAAAAAAAAAAGGCCAAATGATTGGATTCTCTTTTTTTCATCGCAATAATCCATATCTTGGGCTAAACTCCTTCTTTCCTGCACTCTGCCTTTTCACTGCTCCCATATCCAGAAATAGCAAAACCATATGTTTAGTAATTACGTATTTGGATTTCAGGGACGTCTAAGAGTGCGCTGAAGACTATTAAACTTATCACAGGGATGCAATAATATTGCTGGTGCGGAATTCAACATTCGGAGACAGTATGACTTGACACAGAGAGGGACTGCATTAAAATATATTATACCACAGTACCATTATTAGTGTTTTTATGTTATCATTTGTAATTCATACAAGGCTTGTGTGACCACATCATCTAAATATAAAAATATACTCATAAAAAAAAAAAAAAAAGATTTTTCCTTATGTGGTGTAAATGTGCTGGAAAATGATAAATCACTACCAACTCTTGAATATCTGCAAGTAAATATATTATTCAGTTAGCATTTTCTCACAAGCCTAAGTATCCACTCTTATCTACTGTATACCAACCGTACCTTACCTCAGAATGCTACAAGGATGGAGACAAGTTTGCTTGCATTTATTAATTATTCATTTTATTATTCTTATTCATTTGGTAAAGACAAAGAAATCAACATGCTGTAGGACGACACTGACTATAATACTTTAACATAACATCACGTCTTCTTGTTCTCACTAGAGCTGTGTGTTTGAATCGTTGTTGCGATGTAATCAATCATTTGTTGATCGATTCAGTTAATTAAAATTGAAAGTGTTAAATTCTTTAAAATTGACAAATTTCTTCAAAATACATCACAGTCACTGCAGAAAAAGCAAAGCGCTTCCATCTTCTGTCGTGTTCTTCTTTTAGTTTTATGGGCAGTTGGCGCAATACTGTCACCTACTGGACTGGAGTGTAGTGCAGAAGAAACAAAGTCAGGAAACAAAGATAATAGCTTTGTATACGACATTTAGAAAATCACCAACATAAATTACACAACATTTCTCTCCATATTAGGTGCTTTTAGTCTTTTTTAATATATCTAAGAAATATAGCTGTTTGAGACAGATCAAACAATAAACTTAAGTGCTATCAAATTGAAGTGAAAATTGCATTGCCCAAGAACTGAATAGAAACAAATTGAATCGACAGTTTGCCTCTAATTCACATTCTAGTCCTCACCATTAGCCCATTGTTATCATTTATTTTGTTTCAGTTATATTTTCCCTTTGCCCTTGTGGTTTTCTCCAAGCAGAAAATTATCCCCCTAAACATTTGGTGCTTTTTCTCAAATATACACACTTTATTGAGATCATAAATTACATTCCCCCCTCCCCTTCTTCCTCTATGGGGTCACCCTGGCGGAATCACCAGGTCTGCATATTTGATTTGGCACGTGTTTTATGCCGGATGTCCTTCGTGACGCAACCCTCCCCCGTTTATCCGGGCTTGGAACCGGCACTAAGAAAGCACTGACTTTATTAGTTCTGCATCCCCCAGTAGTTGGGTTAATAAATTTCATATCCCAATTTTCTTAAAATTATTTGATTCTCAGATTTAAATCTGATAAAATGAATGAATGAATGAATGTTCATACTTACATATGTTAATATGTAATATAAAATGTTTTAACGTAAGTGACAACATGCTAACTGATCTTGTGCACAGTTATTTATTTTATTGCATTAAAGATAATTGTGCTTATTTATATTTGCCCTTATAATATGTCAGCATGATGGCAAAGCTAGTTTTACACATTGTTGAATTTATTTAATGCCCACTACATCTGCTATTTGAATCAGAGAGCTGTTTAAGAGCAACCACCATACTTTATATACACATGGAGTGTCAAATAATGCTTTCATTATTTAACGTGACCTGTTTCTGAATATACGTTGTGATGATTTGGTGATAAACCTGACCACTAGAGGGATCTTCCTTAGAGGTCTCGTCCTGTTGATATGATCATTCATCGGTTTCATCGGTTACTCCTGCTTATAAACTGCAAATGAGTGATCAGTGTTTCTTGTGAAGTCTTTTCAGTAGTAGTAAGTGTACTTACACTATGTTATATTTGTATTGTTCTATACACTGCATTCGGATTTCCCTTTGCACCTGTTCATCTGCGCTGTTTGGTTTTACAGGCTGTGATTACAAGCTTGTGATTCCGTTATCGACTGCTGTGGATTTTCTTAACCTCTTATGGAAGTAATAGCTCCACACATAAATTCTGCGAGTCCTCCACATTACACAAGGGCGTAGGAGTAATTTGGCAACTGGAGGGGTATTTTAATGCTAATTGGGTTTGGGGGAAATGCTCTGCTGGGAGGGTGGTACATTTTGGAAACCCAGCGTTTAAATATGCATTTCTGATGGTGTTTGACAGCAGCATACAAGCGAAGCAGGGCAAACAACATTAGCATGACTCCAAAACGCAGCAGTAATTTAAAGGTGCTGAAACATCCAGGAGGCAAAGCACAAAGACGGGACTTGGTAGTCATTTAGCACAGAATATGCACGATCCGTTTTTTAAAAAAAATGGATCAAGCTGGCAGATCCCGCGGACTAACGAACAAATCGAGCATACCTGCGCAATAACCATATTACATTTCCGTACCACACTTGTCCCATTAACACTAGACAGACAAGTCTAGCTTGTGGAAAACTTCAAATTAGTGACGACAAAAAAGCAGCTTGGGAGAATAGATTTTTTTTTCTAGTGCAGAGTGAAAGTGCTCTAGTTTTCCTTTTTTTTTTTTTTTTTTACTACTTCATTATTTCGCCTGCTCACTTGCATGCTTGTCTAACTTAGCTAGATAATCCTGTCTAAAATGCCAACAGGCAATAATACAAGATAGAAGGTTAATGTTCATGTTAGGCTAGGTTATTTCGCATGCAAATTAAGTATTAATTTAAAGGTGTTTAGTAAAGTATTATAATGGTTGTAGTTTTATTCCTTAGTGTTTAATCTTCCCAGGGTAGACAGCAAAACTTTAAACAAGAAGTAATTGTAAATTGAAACTTGAAGTTTCTGGAATGTACCAATTGCACCATGCCGGTGTTTATCTAACCGTACAGCTGCCCAATTAACAGTTTGTAGTTTGATATTGTTGTGTTTTAGGCAATGCTAATCAAATCTGCACCATTATATATAATGCTAGCTAGCATTATGATTGCATAGTTTGATTAGCATGAAAGCTGGCTGATATCTTTTGACAGCATTTCTGCATAAACTACTAAAACAAATTAATACCCAGAAATGTGAATATATAATATAGCAGTGTTAAAGTACAAAATGTTTTATTTTGGGTAAAGTAAAAATGAGGGTAATTAATTAAATCGTTCACTGGGAATTGTAAATTATTCACCAAGAAATTGGCTAAATTGCTAATTTCTCAAAAATGTGTAAGCAAGGATACTGTAACTCTGGAAATCCAGTCACTTCTAATTTCAATACAGTATGTTCATAGTATACCCGAGAGCTAGATGCTAATATACAGATATGCGAAATAAATACGAATCATATGTATAGCTAATAATAGAGCATTGTAGTGCCGAATTTACTAAGGGGTTTTTAAACACACTGAAAAAAAATAATTTGGTCGAACACAGTTAAATTGGCAAATTCGGTTAGGTGGATATTAAACTTATTAAATACAATTATGCACATTTACTAACTTAATTTACTGTAGTAAAATGGACATATCAATATGGAGGAGCTCATGTTTTCTCCTGCCTTACGTATATCCGCAAGAAGCGAAGGTAAATTGTTACTTCTTGTATATATAATATGGGGTCTAGACTGAAAAGTTTCCTTTGTTTTGTTCACGGCAAACACGATCAACAACACTAACTAGCTTCTAACACAATCCCTAATCTAATCTTTCTTTAACCCCTGAGGAAGGGCACTACTTGTTGTGTGGACCAAGGGATTCTACACACACTACATAGTACAATCAATTTCAATTTTATGCAATTTGGATTCAACCCTCGGAACAGTTGGTTAGCTCTTAATTAAAAAGCTTGAAATTTCAAGTTAATGTTACTTATAATTATACTTAAATTACACATAATTTTCGGAAGCGTAAATCACAGCATGTTCCAAAGCATCATCTTATTTGCAACAGTCGCACTGTATGAGCTAACGCTAACACTGTCAAATGCTACCAAATCCATCAAAAATGATCAACCAAACTTCTGCAAATTAATATGCTTTTATGTTTGTTTCTATTTTGTATTCTATCTATCTATCTATCTATCTATCTATCTATCTATCTATCTATCTATCTATCTATCTATCTAACACATTACATGTACTTCATGCTCATACAGGCATTATTAAACAGTCTGTTTTTTTTGTTTTTTTTTTTACTAAAAACCTTACCGCATTTTGTTTTCCTATGAATAAGAATCCTATCTAAATTATTAGGTTATTTAGGTTATCTAAATTATTATGTAAAAGCACCAGATTGAAATACATTTCAGCAGATTCATTCTTGTTTATCTAGGCCTATTACACAGCGCATTTAAATGGAAGTGAAATGGGTTCAGGGTCAATTACATTTTTACTAAATTTGACTCGAATTGGTTGGACACCCTAATAACCATAAAAATATTACCATAGTCTTTTCTCCAATTTCGAATCAAAACGAGCAAAACAGAAGTGACCCACATCTGCGCTTGGCTCAAATCCATTACAGCTTCATCCAAGTTATGCAAATGATCATTTAGGAGAAAGAAGGATTTTCTATTCATTGAGCTTTGATCAGATTGGCGTACAAGAAATATATCTCACTCTTTTTTTTTTCTTTCTTGTATTTTTAGCTTCTTTTTAGCTTTCCGTGTGAGGACGTTGCATAATTACATCCTGCTTTTAATTCTGCCGGTGTACCTCACTTCTTGCTGTGTATTATTTATCATGTTTCCGGATCGTTCTGCGTATGCGTTATGCCCCCATGATGCCACACCATCTGCCCTCGATGGGTTTGGCTGCCATGCCAGCTGGGCACAGAGGTATAAAAACAGAGCGGCTTCAGTTATAACAGCTTTCTGTAGCTACAACAAGCTCTTTCTGGTTTTAATGTTGACGATTGTATATTGTTTGATATGTGCTGGAACGATTCTGCATTTTTCCACCTCTGCGATATGTGCGGTTTGTGTGAGTGGGTGAAAGTGAGATGAAAAATTAGGTGCAACATAAATTAGCACCATTAATTCAAAGATGGCATAGTGACTATCAGCCTCCTACGTCATTAGACCTGAGGAAGTGAGGAAGCTTGTTTGGCAGTTAATGTTAGTGAAAGATCTAGGAAAGTTTATATGGAGTGGTAAAAGGGTGGAAATAGTTTTTGGAGGGTGGTATACAAGGAGGTGTATGTATGTACTGTATATTTTCACATCTATGACTCACTCACTCACCATCTATACTGCTTTATCCTGTACTAGGAGACGCACGAGGCGAGGTACACCCTGGAGTGGGTACCAGTCCATTGCAGGGCGCACACACATACACATATTCATTCCAATTCGGGGGTGCCAATTAGCCTAATCTGCATGTCTTTGGACTGTGGGAGGTAACCGGAGAATCGGAGAAAACCCGCCAAGCACACAGGCCCCAAGGCGAGGCCCATCGCACCCGGAACCTGGAGATGCAAGGCGACAGTCGTGCCTCACATCTACCATTAAATTTAAAATCTAAAATGTTATTATACTTAAAGAAATGGTGTGTCACTGCACTGAAATGTATTTGACCAGAAAATAAAATCATACCATGCTAGAACTATGGCAGGATCACCCGTCTGCCTGTCTCCACCCGTCTCACCATCAGTCCTGCTTCTGCTCCTCGCTCTGATTCAGCCTCACCCTCATCTTCATCACTCATTTTCATTTCTACTTCTTACTCTTTTATCATTTCCTCATTTCTTTCTTCTGTGTCCTTTTTTTGTTTCTCCTGATCTTTCCTGCTTCCTCACTTCTCCTCTTCATCTTCCTCCTGCCCAAACTTCAACTTTTTCCCTGCACATTGAAGTGTTATTCCTGCTCTATGACTCACTTCAGTTCAGAAAAGACTGTTAATTAGCTAATTATTTAAATCAGGTATGCTGGGAGCTGAGAAGGACCAGGGTTGAGAACTACAGTTTTAAACTGTATTTTCAGTTCCATTTTATTTCATTTCCCTTATTTTACTACTGTGACCTACAGTATTAAAAGGTCCCATGGTTAAAATTCATATTTTTCATTAACCTAATGTGGTTAATATATTGTAATGAAACTACGAAATCCATCAAGGTATAACACAGTGATTGTGGTGGCGGGGCGTGGTTGCACTGTGAAGGGAGGGACGGTCAGGTGAGTGGCACGGAACGCATTATGAGGATATGTCTAATTAGTTTTCATCTGTTGCACTGGTTATAAAGAATGAGAGAGTAGGCTCAGGAAAGTCAGAGGTGTGTGTATGTGTGCATGCAGAGAGAGAGAGAGAGAGAGATTATATGCACAGAAAAGCAGAAAAAAATATTCACAACGAGCAAGCGAATAAACTTAGATAGAGTTTTAAACAGCCTATTTATGTGCTAATTTCGCGATGAACTCTGTTTAGTGAGCGACTTTACTTTTGGTTAACACAAAGCACAAACC
Organism: Dolichallabes microphthalmus; assembly: GCA_026413445.1. Taxonomy (NCBI): domain Eukaryota; kingdom Metazoa; phylum Chordata; class Actinopteri; order Siluriformes; family Clariidae; genus Dolichallabes; species Dolichallabes microphthalmus. Next base: position 6,364,369 of record JAOTQY010000020.1, on the reverse strand, counting down.
CCATTACTGAATCATGTTTAGCAAGTGTTACGATTAGTCAGTCAGTCATCTTCTGTACCGCTTTATCCTGTGTTCAGGGTCGCGGGGGGCCTGGAGCCTATCCCAGGAGGCT